>JANHGN010023744.1:5507-27217 GCA_024605025.1 Megaceryle maxima | reverse complement strand
GGTAGTGGAGTCATCATCCCTGGAGGTGTTTAAAAAATGAGTGGATGTAGCACTTGAGGTTATGATCTAATGGATAGCGAGATGTTAGGATGAAGGTTGGACTTGATGATCCTAGATGTCCTTTGAAGTCTAATGATTCTACAAATCTAAAAAAGAAGGGGAGAAAATACAATGAAAAGCTCATAAATTGAGATAAGGACAGGGAGATTAATTACCAATTACTGTGACAAGCAAAATAGTTGGGCCAAACTAACTTGGAAACTGACTTGGGAAAATTAATTTATTGCCATTTTACTTGTAAACAGAGTAGAATAGTGAGAAATAACAGAACTAAACCCACCTTTCCCACACCCCACCTTTCTTCCAAGACTTTGTTCTTAACTCTTCTCTCTCCTCCCCCTGAGCAAGTCTGTGGGGGTGGGGAACAGGAGTTGAGGTCAGTTCATAATGTTTTGTCTCTGCTGCTCCTTCCTCACATGCTTTTCTCCTCCTCCAGTGTGTGGTCTCTCCCACAGGAGACAGTCCTTCATGAAATGCTCCGTTTATTCTTCTTAAAGAACTGCTTCAGCATAGGTCCTTTCCATGGGATTGCAGTCCTACAGGAACAGACTGCTCCAGCATGTGTCCCCCACAGGGTCACAGGTCCTCCCAGAAAACCTGCTCCTGTGTAGTCTCATCTCCACCAGCCACAGTTCCTGCCAGCAGTCTGCTCCAGCTTGGGTCACAGATTCCTTCAGGGCATGTCCACCTGCTATGGTGTGGGGTCCTCCCCAGGCTTCAGTGTGAATATCTGCTTCACCATGGCCCTCCACAGGAATCTCCTTCAGCACCTGGAGCACCTCCTCCTCTTCATTCTTCACTGAACTTGGTAACTCAGAGTTGTTTCACATTTTCTCACTCCTCTCCCAGCTGCCCTGCAGTATTTCTAACCCTTTCTTAAATATCTCAGAGGAGGTCCCAAAGCTGCTGACAGGCTCAGCTTTGGTCAGCAGCAGGTCCATCTTGTGACTGGCTGAAATTGACTTTCTGTGACATGGAGGCAGCTTCTGTTATCTTCTCACAGAAGCCACCCCTGCAACCTGTGCTACTACCAAAATGTGGTTACATAAGCCCAGTATACTGATTATTCAAGACCCTATGTTAAAGTAGGTGTCTGTATATTAAGGATTTTAAAACACTGCAGTTAAGAAAATAACAATTTTGATACCATGGGTCATATATTTAGCCTAACCCTCACCTTCTTTTGATGCCCTTGTAGGAATAAAAATTAAGCTTTTGACATAATGTAGCCCACAAATGTATCTGATCTTACCAAGTAATAGAATTCTGTTAGCACTGGCAAAGAAACATTGACTCAAGTGAGATGAGTCTTACAGCACAAGCTTGGACATTGTAAATAAATACTTTCCCCTAGGGCAAATTTATGTATTGATTGCCACAGGGAAACAAGCCATACTGAAGCCAAATGAACCCCAGTGTTCTAGTCTTCTAGGGGCTGTCGCCTCTGTTCATACAGAGCTTGTTCTTGCTCATACCTTGCAGGCTGCAGGATGTGGTCTGTCATATTTATTACACACCTCAACAATAAAAATGTTTGCTATTAAAGCAAACCATAAAGCAGATGTATGAAGCCTAGAGAAAGAGCAAGCACATTTTATGGTATTACCTTGAACACATTGTCTGCAAATGAATCAAGTTGGAAAGCCATTTGAATACTGTTCATACTAAGTCTCTAAACCTGCAGCATGAAAATACATCTTATTTTCATTTCAGATGTAATAGCTTCAGTGTAATTCTGTTAACCTTGCTGTATTTCAAGATAACTAAATTAGAAGTTCATTTACATACATAATTAATTTGTTTATATTTGAATACTGGTCTTGTCACATTATATATTAATGAAATATCTAAGGAGCACCTTAAGGTCTTTGCCTACTGTATAAGCAAAGGTATTTCTTTCAGAACAAAGTAATCACCTTATTAATACTGTGAATCAGGGCCACACATATACTCTGGTTTGAAATTCAGCCCTGGTAGGATCCAAACCTTGAGGGAAACCATGTTTGAGTGCTAAATATAAGCAAAGTGTCAGGATGATTTTAAATGCAAGTGCAGTTGCAAATATGTCTGGCTAAAATGCCTGAAGTTCTAATGTGTTTTTGCTTACGTGATAACATGTCTTCCAGCTATACAGCTTAATAGAGCATTTCTGAATTTTATTTGCGTGAGGTCAATTGAAGAAATAAATTTCTGTCCTTGAGTTCAAAGTGAATGGGATTTTAAATCTGGATATGGAAGTACAGGAACTAGCAGTATAAAACATTGGGGATGGTACATCTTTTGCCCTGGAAAGGGACATGAAATCTCAGGCTATTTAACAGTGTCTGGGCTCAAAGATAAGCAAAGCAGAAAAGTGACCACAACAGATCCAACTACACCAGATGTGCAGTTATGTAATTGTTGTCAGTGATGTGATGATGAAAAAGAAATTACACAGAATTAAATTAAATCGAATTGGCCGCTTCTTGGACATAAACCCTGCTTGTGAAAGTAGTCAGGTGTGATTAGTGAAACCATCAAAGAGGCAACTGAATGAGCCAAATAGAGACTTGACTAGTCATTTACAATCAGGACACCTTCAACAATATTAAAACTCACCCAAATAAAAGCACTCATAAAATCAAAAGCCAAATTACACAACTAGAGAAGGCATAAAGTGAGAGATTTGATTAAAGCCATTTGCCTATGTATGGTGATGGAAATATTAAACATACTTGGGGAGTTCACTCAGAATTGAAATTAACTGAGGCAAAGGAGGAAGTGGAAGAACAGATGCTTGTATTTACAACCCTTTAGAACTAAAAAGAGCACTGATGCTGCTTTTGTAATCTCTTGTGAGCTTAAGAATGCCTCTCAAACTTGGGTAAGAGGATCTCTTTAAAATATACACAAGTTTTGCTTTAGAAATTCCAAGCAATATTGAAGTTACAATCCTCACAGATAACCTGTATCAACATTAATTATCACTACCAGGAATTTTTGTCTCGCTGACACTGTGGAGCAAGATAGTTTCACTTTTGTAGGACTTTCAGTGGCAAATTTTACTGAGCATTGCACTAAGATTACATTATGAGACAATCATCTAGTATAAACACTGTCCTACTTTGACTCACAGAATCACAGAAGGTCTTTGGTTGGAAGAGACCTTGAAGATCATCTAGACCAACCTTCAACCCAACACTGCAAGCTCACCACTAACCATGTCCTCGAGCACCAGGTCCACATGCACAGGTCCACTGAGGACAGGTCCATTTAAATGCCTCCAGGGATGGAGACTCCACCACTTCCCTGGGCAGACCATTCCAGTGTTTGATAACCCTTTTGGTGAATAAATGTTTCCTAATATCCAGCCTAAACCTCCCCTGGCACAGCTTGCATCCATTCCCTCTGGTCCTGTCACATGTCACCAAGGAGAAGAGGCTGTCCCCCTCCTCACTCCAGCCTCCTTTCAGGTAGTTGTAGAGAGCAATAAGGTCTACCCTCAGCCTCCTCCAAACTAAACAACCCCAGCTCCCTCAGCCGCTCCTCACAGGACTTGTGCTCTAGGCCCTTCACAAGCCTCGCTGCCCTTTTCTGGACATGCTCCAGCACTTCTATGTCTTTCTTACAGTGAGGGGCCCAGAACTGAATGTAATATTCAAAGTGTGACCTCACCAGTGCCAAGTACAGGGCACCTCCCTATTCCTGCTGGCCACAGTGTTTCTAATACAAGCCAGGATGACATTGGCCTTCTTGGCCACCTGCGTGCATTGCTGATTCATGTTTAGTCGACTATAGATCAATACCCCCAGGTCCTTTTCCAACTTGCAGCTTTCCAACCACACATCCCCAAGTCTGTAGCTTACCATGGGCTTGTTATGATCGAAGTGCAAGACCTGGCACTTGGCCTTGTTGAACCCCATAACTCACTCCTTTTCAAGGCTAAACAGCCAGTTGTGTAAATATAGACTCTTGTATTTGCTCCCAGGTACAACCAGACACTTTTTCATATAAAGTATTTCTATAAGAGCTTTAAGCACTTTTGTAGCTGTCTTGCACCTTGTTATTTATTGAATAATTCTTTATCTGTACATTTGACCATAACGATTTCAGTATCATTTTCTATTTATAAAAAAAGATTTACTGAGTATAGTACAGGGCACTTAACCGGAGGTACTTACAAATAACTCCCTTATGACACCCACAGCTTTAGATCTTTCAGTTAGCTATTTTAATGATATATTATTTATACCCTCCTGATTTCAAATACTGTAAGTTTAAATCAATTGCCATTTTGTGCTAGGTCAGATACCCTAGAGATGCTGAAATGCTCTATAGCACAAAAGTATCCTTTATTAAACAGACCTATATTGCTTAGAAAGCAGACAGCAAATATCTTGGATTGTATTTAAACCTTTGAGAACTGCCACAGTATATGGTAATTTTAGTCTCTACGTATTTTTTGGCAAAGTACCAAATTAATCATATAATGAAATTCCTTGGGCTTTACATTATGTTACCCCCATTCTTTAATTAATATTGTTTTATTTATTTTTTCATCACTGGAAAAACTTACTAGTGCCTTAATACCTTGAAATTCTCTATTTTTTTCAAGACTCATTAAAAGTAATAGAAATTATTTTAATAATTTCAAAGTTAAAGCTTTTAGGATTTTTTGAAGTTCATTTTTTGGGATCACTATATTTTTAAATTATGGTAATGTGATTGTTTTCCTCACACTCTTTTTTTCAACATACAGTATTTTGCAGCAGGCTTCTGTGATCAGGAAGAAAAAGTTCAATATTATCTAAAATACTTGTCTTGATTATTTGATCTGCTTTGGTTTACAACTGAAAAAAAAAAAGAAAAATGCAATGGTATTGATAATCAAACATGAATTAATGTGGAAGAGACAGTAAGAATTCTGGTTATGATGTTCCAGATGTGTGTTCTCTTTTTTTTTCAGAGAAAGGTCAAAAAAACCAGACTGCTATTGTCTCACACTGCAAACTCACCACAGAATGTTCTCATTGGTGGTGACCTCTGCTCAAAAGTCACCTTTCATTAAAAACAAGTTTTATTCTTATTCTGTAGTGATATGAATAATTGGGTTTGAGCTGTGAGTTTTTTAGTGTTACGTTCCAAAAGGCTCAACCTGAAGGCTATCTCGCCCACATATGGAATATTTTGTCTAGTTCTGGGCCCCTCAGTTCAAGAAAGACAGGGAACTGCTCAAAAGAGTCTAGCACAGTGCCACAAAAATGATTAATGGAGCAGAACATCTCCCTTATGAGGAAAGGCTGAGGGAGCTGGGTCTCTTTAGCTTGGAGGAGACTGAGGAGTAACATCATTAATGTTTATAAATATGTAAAGGACAAGTGTCAGGAGGATGGAGCCAGGCTCTTCTCAGCGATGTCCAATGATAGGACAAGGGGAAATGGGTGCAAACTGGAGCATAGGAGATTCCAAAGAAATTTAAGGAAAAACTCTTTCATGGTGAGGGTGACAGAGAAGTGGAACAGGCTGCCCAGAGGGCTTGTGGAGTCTCCTTCTCTGGAGACATTTAAAACCCACCTGGACATGTTCCTGTGTGACCTGCTGTAGGTGGTCCTACCTTGGCAGGGGGGTTGGACTAGATGATCTTTCAAAGTCCCTTCCAACCATTAACATTTTGTGATTCTGTGAAATTATGTCTTGTTCAAATTCAGAGCCCTCTTTTGTCATAATCTTTATAGGGAGAAGTAGAACAAGGAAGGGAAGAGGGGAACCAGACTGGTGATCAGCTTCATGGATTTGTCTGTTTAAATTAGCTGTTGCCTTAGGAAGCATAACTACACAAAGTGCACTTCCATCTTCCTGTTTTCTTGTTTCAAGCTGCTGTGCATTTCTGACCCTTGCCTGTTTTCCAGAGGAAACAATGTACTGTAATCCAGTCTCTTTTCTCTTGTGACAAAGATAAAGGGGGAGACAGGGAGAAAAGTGGCTACAGGCATATCGCTTCAGGGTAGAAAGAGGGGAAAAAAAAAAAAAAAGCAAAGTGCCCAGCTGCTGCAAATACTTGCTTGCACTGGTATCTTCATGTGTGAGTAAGCAATTCAAACAAGTTACTATACTTTAATGAATTATATGAGCTTCAGTAGTCACCCACCTATGCTCCTATTTTATCCTACTTGTGAAGCTTAGGCTAGCACCATGTTTCAAAAGTTGTTAAAAGCTGAAATTAATTTATGCACTATAATTTATCAGATCAGGAATACATGAATTATCAATGGATTGAGAACAATTCTGGTTTTGGATCACATGACCATGACTTTAAAAAAATATATCTTTTTTAAACAGTAGTGGAACATTTCACTACTTCAGTAGCACCTAGTCTGTGGTTACCTCTCTACTTGTACCTAATGCAAAGACTTCAGATTGCTGTGAATGAGAGAATGTTGTACACGTTTGGCATCCATTAGATCTTTTGTCTGCAACCTAATATAAGGTTGCCAGAAATCCCTTTTTCCTTTAACACAGTAAACATTTTGAGTCCTCTTAGGAAGGACTGGAGGGCACCTTCAAGGAATAATCTCCACACTATTTTATTTTTCCCCTATTTGATGCCACTGAAATGGCAAATATAATAGCTGAAAGCTCCATACAAATGTTGCTGCCTATGGATTGAGTACATCTCAAAGTCCCATTACCATCCAGGAATACCAGCAGATTTTCCCCAGAGCTAGCCTTTGGGGTGACTCAACAAGCAAACAAGGTAGAAGGGCAGCTTTCCTGGCCTTGAGGCTACCCTGAGGGTGACTCTACACAGTAACATAAACACAGCATCTGGGACTCTGCACGAAATCACTGAAGCAGCTTGTAGTTTCATAGCTGATGCTTCAGGCTCTTGGCACACCACTTACACCTTGCTAAATAGGCAGCTCAAACTTTCAAAGTCTTCAGAAATTATATACTGATAAGCCTGTTCAGCTATGAGCCATAATGGAGATGTGAGCATGTTGGGTGCAAGTGGAATAGGCTTGATGAGTGTTTTAAAGAGGGAAAAAACCCTAATACAGTGGCAGCATTTGAGAGACTGCCACAGAGTATACAGATGAATGAGGAAGGGTCTGAGCCCCTTTTTCTGGACCAGTGCTATGCATTTGATTTTGAGTTGTTTATTTCTTGCATTATTTTACTTCCTAACCATTAGAAAAAGGTTTCCAGTTTATCCAAGTCCTAAATGCACAACTAATGTCTCAATATTATACTTACAGATATAACCTTAAGAAGATATGGAAGTGAAAAAAACTAATTCTAGTTTCACCCCAGTAGATATCCCTGTTTGACAGAATCTTGTATAGTTGGTCTTACTTGAATGTAATGTATGTAGAAGAAAAGTATGTAATGGATTTGATGTATGGTTTGTTTGGGTTTTTTTCTTACTCGATATACTAGTTTATGAACTTATAAATACAGTATCATTTTCTGAATAGTGCTAGAGAACAACTTCATGAGCTCATTAAAATCTTGCCAATATAAGCTGCAGTTGGCGAAAGAGAAGGCATCGTGGTATACACCTTGTAATTCAGCTAAAGGTTTCTACCCATTTGCAAAAATTTAAAATGGCAATTTCTAGGAGTTTAATTGTTTTAATTGTAGTTCTTGGTGTTCTAGAGGAGTTCAGGCTTGGATAATATTCTGAACAGTTAAAATTCTCCTGGTGTTTGTCTTGTCCTAAATTGGATGGAATCAAGTTGCTGCTGGAAATCAAGAAGCAGTAAGAATATTATGCAGTGGCACATGATGGGGGATTTGAGGAATAAAAGAAAAGTAACACCCACACACTTTAAGAATTCACATTTGGCAAACCTCATAAGCAGGATCTCCTGAAAGCATTTCCCATCAATCCATTATGAAGAACCAAAGAAGTGTATTACACTAAATCATTTCCCATATAATTAACCTGTTTAAGCAAGACTATTGCATAAAATCCTTGGCAAGTATATAATATTATAAATGCAACCCCTCTTTGAATTCTGTGTTAGGGTTTATGAATTCATGAAGCAAAGAAATTAAATTCCCAGGGCCTATTAGGCCATACAGAACCATGACACATAAATGAAGGGGATGACTGGAAAGCCTCAGATCACAACTTTTAAATATCTAACTTAATAGGAATGAACATTACCACTCCTTGCCTCACTTAACAATACCTTATCAATACAAGATGTCACGTAGCCTTATTCCAAATACCTACTTTTAATGGCTGGTGTCTTTCAATCTAAACACTGGATGCTGTTTACTTGTGAATTCTAATCTTTCTCACCCGTGAAGAAAAATGAGTCTACATAGGAACTTATTTCAATTTGTGAAGCCTGGAAATCTTCTCAAAGATTCATTTACCACTGAATCTTGTTCCTAGTTACACTCAGGAGTTAGACATAATCACAGAATCACAGAATGGTTTGGGTTTGAAGGGACCTTTCAAGGTCATCTAGTCCAACCCCCTGCACAGAGCAGGGATATCTGCAACCAGAGCAGGTTGCACAGAGCCCCGACCAACCTCACTTGGAATAGGTGGGGCATCTACCACCTTGCTGGGCACCTGGGACAGGGTCTCACAACCCTCAGTGTAAAAAATGCCTTCCTTCTCTCTGGTCTAAATCTCCTTCTTTTTGTTTAAAAGCATCACCCCTTGTCTTATCACAACAAGCCCTGATAAAAAGTCTGTCCCCATCTTTCTGACAGGCCACTTTAAGTACTGAAAGGCCACAATAAGGTCTCTCTAGACCATGTCGCTAAGTGCCACATCCAATCTTTCCTTAAACACCTCCAGGGATGGCAACTCTACCACCTCCCTGGGAAGTCCATTCCAGTGTCTAAGCACCCTTTCCACAAGGAAGTGCTTCCTATGATCCAACCTAAACCTCCCCTGGTGCAGCTTCAGGCCATGCCCTCTCATACTGTCACTAGCTGCCTGGGAGAAGAGCCCAACAACTTCCTTTCAAGTAGCTGTAGAGAGTGATAAGGTACCCCCTGAGTCTCCCCTTCTCCAAGCTGAACAACCCCAGCTCCCTCAGCCTCTCCTCATAAGACTTTCCCTCCAGTCCCTCATCGCTCTCCTCTGGACCCGCTCCAGCACCTCAATATCCTTCTTGAAGTGAGTGGCCCAAAACTGCACACAGTACTCAAGGTAAGGCCTTACCAATGCTGAATACAGAGGGACAATTACATCCCTAGACCTGCTGGCCACACTATTCCTGATACAAGCCAAGATGCCATTGGCCTTCCGGGCCACCTGGGCACACTGCTGACTCATGTTCAGCTGGTAATCAACCACTTCTCCCAGGTCCCTATCTGCCAGGCTGCTCTCCAGCCACTCATCCCTCAGTCTGTAGATCTGCATGGGGTTACTGCGGCCAAAGTGTAGGACCCTGCACTTGGTCTTGTTAAACCTCATATTACTGGCCTCAGCCCATTGACTCAGTCTGTTCAGGTCCCTCTGCAGCATCTCCTGGCCCTCCAGCAGATAAACACTCGCCCCCAGCTTAGTGTCATCCGCAAATTTACTAGTGGTACACTCAATCCCCTCATCCAGGTCATCAATAAAGATGTTGAATAGAACTGGGCCCAGTACTGATGATCCCTGGGGGACACCACTGGTCACTGGACACCAAGTGGATGCAGCACCATTCACAACCACTCTCTGTGCCCAGTCGTCCAGCCAGTTTTTAACCCAGTGAAGGGTGCACCTGTCCAAGTCATGGGCTGACAGCTTTTCCAGGAAGATGCTGTGGGAGACTTTGTCAAAGGTTTTGCTGAAGTCTAGGTAGACCACATCAACAGCCTTCCCCTCGTCTACCAGACATGTCACTCAGTCATAGAATGAAATCAAATTCGTTAGGCAGGACCTTCCTTCCCTAAAGCCATGCTGTCTGGGCCTGACCCCCTGATTGTCTTGTACATGCCAATTGATGGCACTCAGGATGATCTGCTCCATAACCTTGCCAGCCACCGAGGTCAGGCTGACAGGCCTATAGTTTTCTGAATCCTCCTTCCAGCCCTTCCTGTGGGTGTGCATCACATTGGCCAACCTCCAGTCATCTGGGACCTCCCCAGTTAGTCAGGACTGGTGATCAATGACGGAGAGCAGCTTAGCCAGCATTTCAGGAGGGATATTCTGCTCCCCATCCCTGCCTACCAATTTGGGAGCCCAGTTGCTCTGAGGATAGTCAGTCTTTTTGTTAAAGACTGAGGCAAAGAAGGTATTGAGTACCTCAGCCTTTTCAGCTTTTTCAGGTACTATATTCCCCCCCTTCATCCAGTAAGGAATGGAGATTTTAATGAGTGATTAAAAAAAATTGTTTTCAATTTATATCCAATTGTTTACCTAAAATAATGTGAATTGATCAAGCATATTTACAGCAATAATTTTATATGTGAAGTTATTATGCCCCAAAATTGATTTTGTACCACTAGTATTTTCTAAGAGTAAAAGCATTTTCAATGTCTGAAATGTTTCAAAGTTTCACTCAAATCAAGTATTCAGAGAGGGAAGGTTTCAAGGTTTAAATGAATTAGCTTAATCTGTGTTCTCACCTCTGTTAGTTCATTTTTTATGGATATTCTGTCATCTGAGTACACTACAAGAAGTGTTTGCTGAAGAAAAAAAAAAAGTATTTTCTGCAAATGTTAAAGAAAATACATAGAGTATTATTTCAAAACTAAGAAGGGTAAATACATGCACAGTAATTTGTGTTCAGTGAGTCAGAAGAAACATATCAAACACAAGCTTCTTGTCCAGCTAAAGCAATTTGAACTTCCGCCATAAAATACTTTCAGTAACTTAGTCATGTATAATGCATGTATAGAATTATGTTTAGGTCACTGAACTGTTAAAAGCTGTGGGCTTAATGCCCAATTCACTATATGCTCTCATTTAATGTGATTTCATCATCTTTCCTCAGTCTTATCAAGTCACTTGATTTCTCCTTTTTGTCTCACTTTAACACACCAGAAAACAGACTAATGCTTACTTTCTCATTTAACAAAAGCTGAGGTTTAAATTACTTAGAATCTTCTTTTGCTCTTGTTGTGGAAGAGTAACATTCGACTGAGAGCTCTTTAAAACTTGGACTTTCACTATTTGCTTATATAGCTCCTCACAGTCTGGTGCTCTAAGTTTGATAGCATGTGGAAAATGGAAAAGCCAATACATTTTCTCATTTAATTTTTTATATTTATGATAAAATGAAAACCTACATAAGTCATTTTTTATTGGGAAGCTGGACTAATTCTTGAGGAACTGAACCAAATGTCACAGTTTAGTGTTGTGATAATGTGGGACAAAGTACTCCTGTTCCTCACACAGGTGGTCCTGGTTTCTAATTAAAGTTTCATTTCAACCAAAGCAATGTTTTTTTCTAGTGGGAAACTTGTGGGTTTTGGTGGTGTTTGTTTGTTTTCAGAAAGTTCCATGCAAATCTGTTTGCTCCCTTATGGGACTATTCAAATACAAGTTACAACAATGAAGATATGAACTGGGATTTCTCATTGTGAGTAATTTGTGAGAAAGCTAAGGACTTATTTCCTTTTCATAGGAGTATTTTATTTAACTTAAGAGGCAACTGGCTTTTTTAGTGCCACAATATCTTGAAAATTCTATTGCTATCAACAGTTAAATTGATGTTGCCTATAGTTTGAGTACATGTAGTCTTTATTCTCAGAAAAATGCCTGGAGTTGTATGTCAGGTTTATAAATTCATGTGAAATATACATTTCTCTTTTCTCACTGTCTGCAATAAAGCTAGTATAAATTAATGTCTTTCTAACTGATGAATGTGTTTCATTTTTTAATATATTTCTCTCATGTCAAGATCTTTCTTCAAGAGGTTGATGTCTGTCATTGTGTAACAAAGTGAATATCAAAACGAGAAACAGAAGGAAAGAGGTGAAAGAGACAGTTACATTTTTTAAAAAAGGAGGTAGATCTTTAAACTGTTGGTGCTGTAAGTTCAGACAAAAGATGTGAGTGGGTGGAAGAGACTTATACGGACTTTTTAGTGGATTGAGAGGAAATTAAGTACCTTTCCGTCTGCTCATCTGTCATGCATTCACCTTTATCTCATGGCATGTCCTCGGTAAATGGTGACATTTGCAAACAGTTCAATTAAAGTCACTGTGTTCTGGGTAATGATGCAATCTCTGTGTATGGGATAAATAACAATTAAATTACATTGCATGAACATCACTACTTCTCAAACAGCAAGTAGCATCATAACAATGGGTATGTATAACAAAGTTGAATACTCATTAGTCACTTTACAATTGTTCTATGGTCAAATGTCATTGGAATCCTATAATTCAAGACTCATAAAATTTCTGTTTATGATAGAAAGAAGGCTGCAAAAATTAAATTTTCCCATTATCTGAAAAGTTTTGAGAACTAAAAGAACAAAATGAATATTTGTTGTTCTTATAATTTAATCTCATAGTTAAAGGCAGAATTTGCCTTTATTTTAGTGTTAATTTTTTTAAAAAGTAAAGTCTATACTATGAGAAAGTGTTCCACTCCTTTTTCCTCCTGTTACCAAAACTTACATGTGGAATATAATTAGAACAATGCTGGGGGTGGGAGGGAATTCTTAGATATTAGTATCAGTATGTACATTTTATTCCTCCATCAGATTTCCTTTCCTGTGATATTTATAAGGTCTTGGCACCTGTTACACCCAATGAAGACAGAACACTGAAAAACAATACAGAAATTAAATTAATGGAAATTAAAAAATGAGGCAGACTAAAACTAAAAGTTTAAAGACACATAGCTATGTAATTTTTAGATCAAAGTATTTTAGTTTTCAGTTCTTTATGAAAGCCAGCTTTCTTTGGCGGGGGGGAGAAGAACGTTTATTTAAAATGTTAAAAAGTGGAAAGTGACATTTTCTAACTGGCTTGCACTTTAAGAGTATAACTTTCTTTTTGCTTTTTAATTTTCTTCAGAAGACACATATCAAGATATTTTTTAAAAGAGTTGCCCATACTATAGAATTGCTGGTGTATTTATTACAGAATATTTATAACTTTCTCTGACATGCTCAATTCTTGAAGAAACTTCTGGCCAGTTCAAGAACACTACATTAAAAGTGATTTTAAACTGGGCTATGTATTCACTGAGGAAAAAATACTAAAAAGATTATTATTTTAAATCACAGTCTGTAAAAACTACTTTTGCAAAGAAAGTTTTCAAAAGAAGTTTCAGTTTTACAAGTGTCACAGCTTTCTTATTTCCAACTACAATCAGCTGTTCTCCATTTATGCAGAAGATAGAAAATCTGGGTTGTTGGATATAAAGGTGATATTGCAGATTTGTAAAAGATTAATATATGGTTGGTCTTTTGGCTATCCAGTCTTCCCAGAACTTGATATATATGTGTGCAATAAACCCACAGGCATGAAAAGTGTCACATATTAGATGTAAGACTCAAAACACTGGCTCATGACTCACATTGCCTTTCACAACAAAGGATATACTTTACACATTAACGCAGCTGTGCAGCACTGCTACACCTTCTTTCCTGATGGGAATCAGATCGAGATGACAGTGATGGTCACCTGGCTTGTCAGAGAGAACAGCAGGCAGAGGGGTGTATATCTGATGAGCTTAGAGCACCTACCAGCGCCTCCATTTGATAGGGTCTTTCTTATTGACAGACATCCCAGCATCAACTTTGCACCTGCCTGTCCCTGGTCATGTGACATTGTGCCATCTAAAGTAGGAACTAAGTAGAAATTTAAGATACCTTCAGTTAGAGCTAGAACAGATCACTGTGGGGCTCTACAGAAGTAAGAAGTAACTTTTCCAGATAGTTTGATTTGGTTAGCAGAGAAGAATACTACATAAGCAATCTTCCATTTTGCTCAGTTGTTGCACACTGTAAGGACTACTTGTACTAAAAATGTCTGGCCAAACTGAATCCTTATTACCAGTCAAGAGTCAAAACAGGAGTAAGAGCAGCTGATGAGGTATAAAGATCAACATAGACATGATGTTACAACCTAATGTGAACACAACAAATACCAAGTAGATCCACGCTGACTGTGCATATGTTGAGTAGAGATTACAAGTTGAAGTGAGTACCAATCATTGTACAGTGATATAGCACTTCAACAGCAGAAAAAATACTCAGTAGAAAGTAGGTACTTCCATTGTTTCAATAACTTCATGGTGGCACCCTATGCCTCCATGTTATTTTTCATAACCTTAAGTAAATATACCAGAAACTCTGTAACTCCATCATGCCTTACAAATAATGTTTAGACCAAGAATTAATGCATACCTCTACTTCATGAAACATAAGACTTATACTTGATTGGTATGAAGAAATGAAAACTGCAGATGTCTGAAGAAAGCAAATAACCAGATACTAGAACAAGACACAGTAAAGCAAACAAATCTCTGTCAATGAGAGTGAGAGTGAGTGAGCTGGCCATCAGGCTCATAACTCTGCTATGGAAAATGAGAGCTGTCCAGCTGGAACTGGCTATGTCAATTCAGCAACCAAGTGCATTGACTGCTGAGTGCAAGAGATTAGACTCACAAAATCTTACCATGGTTTTTACATCTTTGTAATAGATTTGTTCTGCTAGTATGATGAAGCACACTGATTGTAATAGGTTTTTATCAGTGCAGTAAATGATAGAAAATAATTAATTAGAATCTGAATCTTTATGGGTTTTTGCATGTTTCCAGTATAGGTTTCCTATTAAGTTGGTTTTGCCATCATTTAAGGAATTCTAACTAAGATAAACTGTGAGTATTTTTTCCTGTATTTTCCCTTCTTTATCATGTCTTTATATAAACACCTCAGATAGAGTTTCAAGTGCACTGTTTTTGTGAAGATAGGGACTGATATGTTGTTGTTTTGGATAACTGCCAAAAGGGAGAGAAATGCCAATTTGGGATGCCACAAAAGCATGAATGAATATAAAGGGCATTTTTTTTAACCTTCAGCCTAGAGGAAGGTATGTGGAAAATAAACTACAACAAAAAAATGGGACCTGATTTCCTACAGGAAAGTTACAAACCATAGGTCTTTTTAGTTTTTAATACTAGTGCAACATTTTTCCTCCCTCACACCTTCCTCCCTTATTCAGTTCTCATAACTTGCAGTGAGTTTAAAATTAGACTATCTTCTAAAGTCAGAGAAAGTGTCATTGAATTTGATCTACAAAGCATCCAGCATGCTTCAGAGTGCTGTATAAATAACATGGAGATCTAATTCTGTGCTCAACCTCTTGAGAGGTGTCAGAAGGAGCAGAAAGATGATTTTTAAGTTATTTCTATGCTACTCAGATTTTGCTTTGACTGAGGGCAGATGACATGTTTCAACTATTTTTTCTAATAAGCTGAATGTCTACAGGTTTGCATGTTTATCATAAATCTCCTTGCTATATTCTACATGAAGGAGTACTATAGAAAGAACTCAGCAAGTACAGTGTAGTTTCTGCACTAGGTGAATCCTTTGCCAGGGTGTTAAAGCATCTGTACTCCACTGGAATGATTTACACAGGGAAAACTGTAAGAGGCTAGGTAGTCCTTTAAAGACCCAGAAGGGCAGCTGGCCCTATTTACTAAGACAAATAGGTGCCAGAGATGGGAAACCACATGGGAGCCTGTTTTCCAGCTGGCAGATTTAAAAGGCTTTCAGCTCAGAAAGGGGATTCATGCAGAGAGTAGCTTATTAGCTAGAGGATTGAAGAGACTAGCTGCCTGATTTGAAAGATTCTAGAAATTGTTTTCTTCTTCGCTTCTCTAGAGTGGATGGGATTGCTCTCTTTGTTAGCTTGAAGGCTAATGAAAGTTACGTGTGAATTCTGTAGCTGAATTGATCTGGTACTCATATCAGGCCTTGAGCAGTGAACAAACACTGAACCACAAACTTTTAAAGCATTATGTTTTAACTCAAAGGAGGTTAGTCAGAGAGGCTGGTTTTCTTGGTTTGCTACTTACTGAGCTTTCTTTACAGTCAGCAGAGAAACAAAGCCTCTTCCAGGCAGGGCTTAGAATATCAAAGTTAGGGTGGTGTAGCCACCCCTGAAGGACTTTCTTTTCTTTCTAAAGCAGGTCATTAGATTACTTGTCACCTTCAGCAGAAGTATGCCCTTTTGGCTACCTTCCTCTGTGTAAGCTGCTCTAACTAATGCAATGCTAAATATTATGTCAAAATTTAAAGGGTCATTGAAGCAAAATTCTGTGTGCCTTAGGTTAACCCTTTAAAATGCTGTATTTTTGTGTTCTAATTCATAGAAAATTTTCAATGAAGTCTAAATAAATATAACATTTAGACAAATCAAAGCATTCAGTGTAGGATTATGAACATGGAAAGGTGCATCTACAGTCTATTTTAATATTCTGTATAATCCAAAGAAGAATAGTGTTATGGGTTTTTTTAGAGGGAAGGAGTAGCACTAAAATTGTTGGGCTTATTTCAGTGTCCCAGTGATAACAGAAAACATCAAAACACTTCTGTTTTAAAAGAAACATGTTTTGTTAAATGTCTGCTTTGTTGGTTCAATCATCTGGATGGATTCAACTATATAAGGCTGTTAAATCTGAAAATGAAAGAAAAGGTCTGCTTCTTTCAGCTCACAAACATTTGTTATGACCCTTTCTGTGGTAAACATTTCAAAGAAAAAAATACATTATATTTATACAGTAAGGGAGGAATACAAAAAAAGTTGTCCAAGCAGCCAGGGATCAGGTTAGGAAAGCAATAGCCCAGATAGAATTAAATCTCACCAGGGACATCAAGGCAAACACCTCTACGGACACATCAGTGATAAAAGGAAGGCTAAAGAAGATGTGGGCCCTCTCCAGAGGGAAACAGGAGACGTGGTCACAAGGGACATGGAGAAACCTCAGTGACTTCTTTCCCTCAGTCTTCACTAGCAAGGGCTCTAGCCACACCACTCAAGTTGCAGAAGCCAAAGGCAGGGACCAGGAGAAGGAATATCCTCCCACTGTAAGTGAACATCATGTTCGAGACCATCTAAGAACCTAAAAGTTCTGAAGTCCATGGGACCCAAGAAGATCCATCCATGGGTCCTCTAGGAAGTGGTGGATGAAGTTGCTAAGCTGCTTTCCATCCTATCTGAAATGTTGTGGCAGTCTGATGAAGTTCCCACTGACTGGAAATAAAAGGAATCATAACCCCCATTTTCAAAGAGGGAAAAAAAGGAAGACCTGGGAAACTACAGGTCAGTCATTCTCACCTCTGTGCTCAGCAAAATCATGGAGCAGATCCTCCTGAAGGCTCTGCTAAGGCCCATGAAAAATAAGGAGGTGATTTGTGGCAAACTACATGTCTTTGCCAGGGGCAAATTGTGCCTGAGAAATTTGGTGGCCTTTTACGATGGAGTTACAGCATCATTGGATAAGGTAAGAGCAGCTGACATCGTTTACCTGCACTTGTACAAAGAGTTCAACACTGTCCTGCATGATATCCTGGTCTCTAAATTGGAAAGACATGGATTTGATGGATGTACCACTCCATGTATAAGGAATTTGGTGAATCATTGCCTTCAAAAAGTTGCAGTCCAAGCAGAGACCAGCGATGACTAGTGTTCCTCAGGGATCAGTACTGAGATCAGTGTTGTTTAACATTTTTGTTGGTGACATGGGCAGTAGAATTGAGTGCACTCTCAGCAAGTTTGCAGATGACACCAAGCTGTGTGGTGCTGTCAACCCACTGGAGGGAAGTGATGCCATCCAGAGGGACATTGACAGGCTTGAGAGGAGGGCCCATGCCAACTTCATGACGTTCAAGAAAGTCCTGCACCTAGGTGGAGGCAATCCCATGCATAAATACAGGTTAGGTGCATTTGGGATTGAGAGCAATCCTGAGGGGAAAGACTTGAGAGTGCTGGTTGATGACAAGTTCAACATGAGCCACCAGTGTATGACTGCAGCCCAGAAAACCAGTCACATCCTGTCATATGAAGTGAAGAGTAAACTCAGTAAGAGATTAATCCCCTTGAGTTCTAGCTAGTCCTCAGAGATTAGAGGGGGTAAGGGCAGCTGGGCTTATCTCTTACTAGGTATGCCAATTTAAATGTGTTGCTATAGTTCTGACACCAGATGCATGAACAGCCTGGTATGTCCAGTTGCATTCACAAGACGCAGTAGAATGCACAAATGTACGGTTTAGTTACACTTGCAATGTATACAGGTTCTTTCAGATTGCTGGTGATAAATACACTAAACTGCAGAAGTCACTATATATCTTAAAAATACAATTGTAATTACATACATAATCTCCTGGGGATGGGGGGTTGGAGGGGCAAAAAAAACCAACAAAACATACACTCAGCACAAATCTTACCAAAAGGCATCCCTTCTGCGATAGGTGAGGGGACAAACCCTGTCAAAATCTGACAGCATCTGATCAAACCTGCTCAAACCCTGACAAAATCTGTCCTTACAACTTGGTGTCAAATTCTCCTCCCACACAATAGGTCTGAAATGGGGCTAACATTTATAGTTCAGTTTTCTGCTGTTGTGTAAAGTGTGAGGGTGGGACTGTAGTCAAATCATTGTTCAGTGATTCTATGATTCAATGATTCTATGATTATCCCCTCTTGTTTTATGTAGCAACTTGAATAAATCAGTTACTTTCTTAGTAATAATGTCTCTATTAGGAATATGCCTATTTGCCATTTGATGGTCCAAATTTTGAGCCAAATTCTTTTCATGTGAAAAATTTTCATTGCTTGTATTCATATTTGTTGTGGCTGGACCTTGCCTAGACACCAGATGCCCCCCAAGACTCTCTATCACTTCCCCCCCCACCTCAGCTCAACGAGGGGGATGAAAATAAATGAAACTCATGGGCTAAGACAAAAGCAGTTTAATGAAGAAGCAAAGCAAGGCCAAGCATGGAAGCAAAAGAAAACAAGGATTTATTCTCTACTTCCCATCAGTACATGATGTCTGTCCCTTTTAGGGAAGCAGGGTTTCAAATGCATAGCAGTTGCTCTGGGGGACAAGCCGATGTTCCCCCTTATTCTTCCTTTTCCTAGATTTTATAGTTCAGCTGATGTCATATGGTATAGAATATCCCTTTGGTCAGTTTGGGTCAGCTGTCCCAGTCATGTCCCCCTCCCAAGATCTTATCCATTCCATCCCACTGGAGAGGGAAAGTTGAAAAACAGCCTTGGTGCTGTGCGAGCCCTGCCCAGCAGCAGCCACAACACGGGGGTGTTATCAGCACCTTTCCAGATCTCAGTACAAAGCACAGCACTGGAAGGGATGCTATGGGAAAAATTAACTCCAGCTTAGTCAGACCCAATATAATATTATTCATCAAAATGACAGGTAACTGTAAGCAGACATCATTCAAACTTCTTTAATGGAGCTGGTCAAAGAATCAACAAACATTTTTAGAGTTAATTTGGAAATGACAGGCACTCAGCAGTTTAGCTAGACTTTCTGGATTGAAATATTTATGCAAATTCAAAGTAACATAAATGTAAAATATAAAACTTAAATAAAAATCCTGTGGATTTCGCTATTCTATGAATTTAATCCAGTAATTTTGATGCATAATTTGAGTTCAATGGGATGCAGTCACTGGAAGAGTTTTCACACACCAACTTTCAGTAATGCATTCTTATTTTTCTATGTATCCAACTTAGTTTAAATATCATAGCAAAGCTTAATAGAACTTCAGAGCTTTAGCCATATTTTTTATGTTATTATTAATTTTTCTTCAGTAGTTGCAGGTATCTCTCAAAGTACAGAAAAAAGTTCAGCAACTATCAGCTTTTATCCACAATACAAACTAATACATAGTCTGATGGTGGAAAAGCTGGCATTCTCCACTTAAAACAGTTCTGTTAACATTGGCAGTGCTGATTAATGACCAAACTTTTAACAATGGTATACAAAGCATCACTAAATGAAGTTCAATGCAAATAAAATCATTGTACATATATAAATAAATGGATGTATACATGCCTTTATATATTTTTACATATTTAAGAGGCATTTGGTTCTCTGTGATGGGTTTTGTTCAGCTAAATTTAATAGACTTGGGATCCATTTAAAAACTAATCACCTTCATGTAAGACATAAAAGAGGGCAGAAGTGAAATCACTGAAAATATTACACTTACTGAGAATATTTATACATTGGGTTTTGACAGTATATCATATTTTTCTGCTCCTTCAAAAAAATCCATGTCTGGGATGTTATCCTTTTCAAAGAGGAGGAGTAGACTAATTGGACAATAAAGTCAGCTATGTACAAAGGGCCAGACCCCAAGCCTGCCAAAATCAAAGTTTATCTTTCCATTAATCTTCCACTTGATGAAGTCTTGACAAGTATCTGTAGTACAGGAAGTAAGACAGTAGAATAAAAATAGAGAATACTTTTTTCTTTTTTCTTTTTTTTTCCCCTGTTACTTAAGTGCAACGTGACATTTACAGGTATAAAGCTTTTCTGGGGACGAAAAGATAGTACTTAAGTTGTCAGAGGCACTTTAATCTAAGCTACTCCTCTCTCTTTTCCCTTACTATTGTTCTAAATATATTAATAAAATCTGAGAAAAATGTCATGCATTTACAAAAAAGTTGTGAGTGAAGGCTATTTTCAGTAGGAATATAGTTATGAGAGATTATACTTTGCAATAACTCTCAGAAGCATTCAAACTCAGGCATGACTTAGTTCAGGTAAGTTCTGCTTTTGAAAAGCTAATTTTGAAACAAGCATTCTGTATATTACTAATGCCACAAATCATGGTACAATCAGTGGAGCAAGACTACTTCATATCTTGTAATTAATTTTTTTTTACCTTTTCATTCCTTTTTATTGTGATGGAAAGTAAACAGAAACATAAATCTCATTAAAAGACTATATATACAGAACTATATTTTACATTTGATCTAATACCTGAGAAGTTCTAATAATTTCAACAGCATTACGCAAGGCTGTAACTCACCTCAGGATTTGATTCATACCTTCTCTACCGATCAGTGTATGTCTTGCCTGCTGGTTACAAACAAAGTAGAATTGTTTGGAACTGAAGTCTTTTTTGCAATTAGAAAAAGTCATTCTTGGTAAATGTACTTAGAAGAATCAGTAAGTAACTTTCTGCAAGATTTTTAGTTGGAAATTATTCCTTCACACCAAAAGACTATATTAAGTGAGTAAATAATCCTCTTTCAGACAGTTTTTTGACAGTGACATTGAATTCACACAAAAGGAGATTTCTTTTGGCATGAAAAGCTGCAATAGTTTTACCTCTCCTACCCCCAAGCACACACTCATATCTCCTTTACAGTTACAGTGAGCCTGGTATGTTTGTTCAGTAGCAAGAGTCTCTTAGCTCATGCTGAAGTGAAAAAGGACTGACATCACAGGAAAGATAGATTCTGATACTATCGTGAAGAGGGTCCCGTTGGGAAGCCGGCTGAGTATCGACAATCACACCAATATGGCTACATGCCGATCCATTTATTCTAACTGTGTCACTTACTTATATAGTGGTTACAATCTGATAACATGTACATCAACTACTTTCATTGGTGTTTGGCTACAAGCATACAAATCAAGCTCTAGGTTCATTGTTTATCTGCATTTGGGATACGTATTCCGTATACGCCTCCGTCGCGGCGAGTGTACGTGCTGC
>JANHGN010023743.1:0-10820 GCA_024605025.1 Megaceryle maxima | reverse complement strand
CCAGGAGGGGCAATGTAGGCTGGGGGTACCTGATGCCCACGTAGGAGAGGTCGTCATGAGTGGCACAGCCCAGCAGGTCTTGCAGGGTGAAGCTGTGGGCGAGGAGCTGCGGGAGGTGGCAGGGGGGTGTTGAGGGGCAATGCTGGGGGTGGGGGAGGGTTGCCCTGCTCACCCCAGCCCAACCACCAGTGCCCACATGGATCCATGTGCCACGTGGGTCTCACCGTGGCCGTGGTGGCCGGGTCCGTGCCACGCTGCTGCAGCCACTCGAGGAGGAGGGGGTCAGCCTGGCCCTGGGGGGGCTGGGGGCTCGAGGGAGAGCATGGGGTCTCCCTGTGCTCCCTGCTGTGCTGGTGCTGGTGCTGGTGCTGGCTGGGGACGGCAGCATCATCCTCCCTGGAGCAAAGTGCCTGTTGCATCAGCCGCTGACACTCCTGCTCCTTCTCAGCCAGGTCCTGGAGCAGCCTGGGGGGGGAGGGGCATGGACTGGCACCCAAGGGGGCAAGGACTGGCACCCAGGGAGAGGGTGGCACAAGGATTGGCAAAGCTCTACCTGCTTGTCTCTATGCGGAGGTGGCAGAGCTGTGCCACCAGGTCTGAGGATGCCCAAGGGGAGGGCAGGGGGTCCACCCAGGCGCTGGAGCCAGTCCTGAGCCCCAGATTGGTGCTGTCCTGCTGTGTTTGGCTGCTGGGGATGGACAGCTTCTGTGGCACAGCATCATCCTGGCCACTCGTGTCCCTGGTGCCGTCCCCCCCCAGGCAGCCAGCCTTCATTCCTAGGTCTGCGGGGGCAGAGGTGTTGGTGAGCACAAAGAGGTGCCCGATGGCCTCAGATCCCAGAGCACCAGGGACAAACAGGGAGCTGGGTCCTGTGTCTACATCCCAACCGCCCCCCAGTGCGACCCACCTCTCACCAGCATGGTGAAAGCCACCTGCACTGCCCGATTTATGGCGTCATCCAGTGCAAACATCCAGTGGGGTTTGATGTGGTGCTGGCGCAGCACCCGCCTCACCTGGAATGGGCAGAGCTGTGCCAGGGCATTGCTGTGCCAGGGCATCGCCCACATCAGAACATCACCCACTCCAGGACAGCGCCCACACCAGAACATCTCTGACAGGGCATCACCCACACCAGGACATCACTGTTCCAGGGCATCACCCACACCAAGGTATCACCCACTCAGCACCCTCCCACTCCACCCTGGGCACTCACCGCTTCCTGGAAGCCAAATAGGGGAGCCCAAAGTTGGGGGAGGCTCAGCCCCTCTGCCCGCAGCTGGCCCTGCAGTGCCAGGAGGTCCTGGTGCATCTGGTGCTGGCTGGGGCACTGGATGTAGCCCCGCAGGCAGCTCAGCAGCTGGGCGAGATGCTCTGAGCTCAGCCTCGCAACCACTCTGGTCTGAGTGGGCAAAATAGATGCTCAGGGGACTGCCACCAAGCCCACTCTGTTCCCAGCCGCTGTGCTGACCCCCCTCCGCCCACCCTGAGCACCCACCTGGCTCTCCTCCAGGGTGGCGATGACGGCCGGTGCCTCGGTGGTGAGGACGTGGTGCAGCATGGCCCGGAGCTTGCTGTCCTTCTGCAGGAGGAACCCCTCGTAGCCGCTCTCCTCAGGGGAGGACGAGCGCAGGCTGTGGTCAGAGCCGGCTGAAGCCTGGGCAGCACTGGGGGGAGGCAGGCAGGGCTGGCACTGTCACCCCCCGCCAGCCTTGGGCATTTAGGAGTGTGGCCTTGAGGTGGGCATGGCCACTGGGGTGGGACACGGGCAGGGAGCACGTGCCAGGGGAGGCAGAAAAACAACCTCCCCACCAAGGTCCCTCCATTGCCCTCATGCCTGGGCTGCCCTACCTCAAGTCACTGTGGCTGGAACTTGCCTCTTCAGGGTGGCACTGGAGCAGGAGGCTGCCTGCTGTGCCCTGCACTGGGGCATCCTGCCCGGCTGAGGAACACCCCCTGCTCCCATCGCTGCCCTCCTCAGCCCCATCCTGCTGCCCAGACTCCAGGGGATCACCTGCCAGGGAGACAATGGAGATAGTTATTTAGTAGCTCACACCAGACACATCCTCCCACACCCATCCTGCCCCCCCCCCCACTTTCAGGCTCACCCCCTGCCAGGGGCATGGGCCGGCTCCGGGCCCTCCTGGCACCAGCGAGGAAGGGATCCCGCAGCAGCGCCGCGGCCGTCGCCCGCTCGGCCGGCTCGGCCTGGAAGCAGCGCAGGATGAACCTCTTGGCTTTGTCTGACATGGACTCGGGCACCTCCGGGTGCATCTTGAACATGCCCACCTGGAGGAGAGGCACTTGTGGGGCTGTGAAGGGACCAGCCACCCCAAGGAGGGGCAATTTCAGGGCTGGGGATCACTGTCCCCATCCCCTTCCCAACCTCATGGGTACCTTGAACATGGCAGCCTGTGGGCTGCCCAGCTCGTAGAAGGGGGGCTTGCCCGTGGCCATCTCAATGATGGTGCAGCCCAAGGACCAGATATCTGCTGGCTTCCCATAGCCCCACGGCCCCTGGTTGATGATTTCAGGGGCCATGTACTGTAGGGTGCCTGGGGAGCAGATGAGGAGCGGTGAGAGGAGCCTGGATTCATCACCCAAGCTCCCCCTGGCGTGGGTTCTCCTCCCCATGCTGGGTACAAGAGCACAGACCCCATCAATGACTGGTCCTCAGCATCTCACCCCCCCCCAAGTCAGAAGAACCAGCTGCCAGCCACCTTACCTGTGAAGGTCTCAGCGCTGGGGCTGATGCCCGCCAGTCGCTTGGAGGTACCAAAGTCGGAGATCTTCAGCACCCCACTGTACGTGTTGATGAGGACATTGTCTCCCTGGTACAAGAAGGGCACCCCAAAATAAAACCAAGACACAGAAATCTCCCGGGCATCACCCCAGGGACTTTGCAGCTCCTGGCTCCACAGTGACCCTTGAGATGTGGGGGTCAGGCCTTGTGCCCCCAGGACGGGTGACACCCATCACCTTGATGTCGCGGTGCACGATGTGGTTATCGTGGAGGTAGCTGAGCCCGTCCAGGATCTGACGGGTGTAGAAGACGATGGTGGCCTCATTGTCCTTCAAGGGTCCCCACTTGGAGCGCAGCAGGGATGAGAGGCTCCCTGGAGAAGGGGCACGGAGCAGGGCAGTGTCCCCCTGATTAGGCCACACATAGGGCCACTTGTCCCCCTTTGACCCCCAACTACCCTCTCCCCAGCGCTGCCCACCTCCCGGCACCTCCTCCATGAAGATCTTGATGAAGCCGTCCTGGCTGAGGGAGCCCAGGTACCGCACGATGTTCCTGTGGCGCAGGTGCTTGTGCAAAGCGATCTCCTCGTGCAAGGGCTGCGAGTACCTGGGAGACGGGACACTGGGGTGAGGGGCTGCCCAAGGACTCCCAGGACACCCCCGGTGTGGCACCTACCGGCTGTCCCGCTCCGGGATCTCCTTGATAGCGATGCGCACTTGGGTGCTGAGGCAGCGCCCGGCGTAGACCACCCCGTACGTCCCCCTGCCCAGGATCACCCGCTCGCCTGCCTCCGAGTACTCGTAGCTGTACTGTGGGTAGAGATGTGGGGTGGTATCCCGTGCCACCCAGCACCCTGTGTCACCCCATGTTACCCCGTGTCCCCATCTCACCTCCAGGATGGGCTGCGTGGGGCTGGGCACCTCCTCACCACCCACCGCCTGCTCAGCCAGGAGGGACTGGATCTGGTCGCAGAACCTGCCGGTGGGAGGATGATGGTCCAGAGTCCCCAGTGAGGGTGCTGGGGACCTGGCCACCGGCCCCCCTCCACCCTGCCCAGCACAAAGGGACTCTTGTTCCCCCTCCCAGTCTGTCGCCCACCACTCTGTGCCACCCTGCTTTGTGGGACCCAGCTGCAGGGACTGGGCCCTTAGGAGACCCCTCTCCCTCAAAATTAAGGTAGGGAAGAAAAGGATGCTCCCAACCCTCCCTGCTCAGCAGAGCAGTGTCTAGAGGTCCCTCATGCCTCAAAAAGCAATGTGGAGGTCCCTGTGCCCCCCACCCCCTCACCACTCACCACTGGCAGTGCTTCTGGGAGGGGAAGTAGAGCTGGAAATCCTCCTCCGCGTGCATCACGTAGAGGAAGCACCCCCGTTCATCACACTTGCAAATGCTGGAGGGAAGGGACCCCCCCATCCCATCAGCACTGAGGCAGAGGGCTACCCATGGCAGGGGGGCAGAGGGGCTGTGGGCACAGGGGGGGGGCATCCTCGGTCCTGCCAGTGAGGGGACAGGGGACACGCTGACCTGACGCCCCGGATGGCTGTGGATGCGAAGGTCCAGCTCGACACCACTTTCTGCAGGAGAAGGGGTAAGTGAAGAGGGGGTTATAGGGAACCCTCCCCAACTCCCCCAGCCTCATGTCTACCTCTTCCATGGGGCAGACGAGGGTGAGAGTCAGGGTGGGCTCCTCTGTGCCACTGCGCAGCACCAGCCGGGCCGGCTGCAGGACCTTGCTGAGCTCCAGAACCAGGACCTGCAGCAGTGGGGGGCTGCAGAGTGAGACACCCCCCACCACCACTGCCAAGTCCCCAGCTCACATCCCAGCACCCCCACATCCCTGCACCCCCATCCTCCCACCTGGGTTGGCACCAGTGGGCTGCTCAGTGCCTCCCGTTTGGGGAGCCTGGACCACTGGGTGCTTCCCAGCGGTGCCTGGGGGTGTCCAGGCAGGAGGGGGTCGGCTTAGTGAAGCCCCTCACCGGGCAGTGCGATGTGGCAATGAAGGGCTGGCATGTTTCCAGGAGGAAGCCCAGCCAGAAATCAGCCAGCTCCTGCCGGGCGGAGGGGACCTGCGGGTTCCTCTGGAAGTGTTTATAGAGCAGGAAGGTCTCCATGACCGAGACCAGGTACCTGTGGGGATGTCAGTGGGGAGAGAGAGGAGAAAGATGTTCCCAGCACCCCCTAAGCCCCTTCCTGGGGCACAGACACTGGGGTCTGGAGACCCAGTCTTGCCCCGGTGGGCACATGGCCATGCCCATGCCATACCAGCCTGGCGCGTTGAGCTTGTAGAGCTTCTCAGAAGCTTGGATGACTTTGCTGAGGTCGTTGGCCAAGATGCCAGCTCCAAGGCAAAACCCCACGTCCCAGTAGTAGCACAGCTCCCCAGGGCTGCCCTTGCGACCTTGCAGGCAGCTCAGCTTCACCCCTGAGCACAGGGAGCAAGGAGCCCATCACCCCTCTGCCAGCAGCCCCACACCCAGGCACGGCTACTCCAGGGGTGCCCTGATGCTAACGGACCCCAGTGCCTGGTTCCCATTCCCAGTAGATCCTTGTTCCTGACTGGTGGCTGGACACCCACCGATTTGCCGGAGCTGCGCTGAGGTTTCAAACTGGTGTCCAGCAGCCACAAGGAGGACGGCGGCGTTGATGCCCGCGTGGAGGCTCGGCTCTGTCTCGAAGGCTTTCTTGTACCTGGGCAGAGATGCCAAGTACAGGGCATGGCCGCTGCCACCCCCCTGCCTGCCAAAGTTTGTGGTCCTGGAGCTGCCCCCTAACTGGGCAGCATTTGCAAACCAGAAAAAAAATAACGAAACACCAGCAAAAGAAGTAATAAAAATCAAAGCCCATCAGGAATTAGCATCACCCACCTCAGTGTTGCTGCTGGAGGTGGTTGAATGTGGGTCTGTGCTGCCTGGAAACCCATTCAGACCCCCTGCAAGCCACCCCAGAGACCCTTCAAGCCCCTCAGAGACCCTGAACCCCTCCAAGAGACACTGCAATACCCCCCCAGGGCCCCTGCAAACCCCTTCAGAGCCCCTGCAACAACACCCCCTCACCCCTGCAAACCCTCCAGAGTCCCTGAAAATCCCCCAGGGCCTCTGAAAGCCCCTCGAATGGGGGTGTGGACAGGCGGGTGGCTCCCAGCCCTGTCCCCAGTCTCACCAGTAGAGAGCCCGGTCTCTCGCTTCGGTGTCGGTAAGGCCAGAGCCGATGAACACGTCCTTGTAGATGCGGCCGCACAAGCAGAGGAGGTCGGGCACAGCCCCCTCCCCACGCTCCACCACAGGCAGCAGCACCGACAGGGCCTTCTCTTGGTCCCCGGCACGGTTCCGCCTGCACACACGCGACCGGCGTTTGGGGGATGGCACCACCAGCATGGCCCCTTGGTCCCCTGACCCCCTGGCTCTGTGTCCCCCACCCCATCACCGCTCACTGGCTGAGGGCGAAGGCGTAGTGGAAGCGGACGTTGGGCTGCTCGGCCACGGTGCAGGTCGGCAGAGCCTGGAGGGTCTCCACCAGCGTGACAATGGCGTCGTAATCCTGCGGGGGTGGCAGCGGTGCTGAGCTGGTGGCCCCCAGGCTGCCCATCCCTGACTCTGCAGGGTGATGCTCTCCCCAAACTGGCCAAACCCTGGGGGTTACGAGGTCCTCCAAGCAAGGGCAGGCTGCAGAGCACCCTCCTGGGATACGGTTGGGTCCCTGGGGATATGGACCCCAGGGACCTCCCCAGGACCCCTCCCAGCCCTCACCTGCACATCGCGGTAGGAGAGGAGCAGGTTCACCACAATGTCCAGGCTGAGCAGCTCCATGCTGTCCAGGCGCTGCTGGATGCGGGCCAGCTCCCGGCTCAGCTGCTCCCCCCGGTACATCTCCCGTGCTCTCCGGATATCCCGCCGGATCGTCTCCCGAAAATACCCGCTGGGGGTGAGGGGCAGAGACGTGGGGGGTTTTGGGGTGGTGGTGATTCCCTGCCAAGCCCTGCCAGCCCACATGGGCAAGGGTTTGCCTGCAGATGTGTGGGGGGTAGGCAGCAGTACCAGGAGTCGGTAGGGATCCCCTCCAGCAGCTGGATAAGCCGGGCTGCCAGTGGGGTGAAGGCTGCTTCTGTCTCAGAGCTGGGCTGGAAAAGCTCCGTCAGACCCTTCACAGCCCCTGCATCGCAGCAGATGACCTTGTTCTGGGAAGTGACTGTGTAGGGGATGAAGGTGTAGCTGCTGCAGAGGTCCTGAGGGAGGGGGGAAGGGGTGAGCAGCTGTGCCAGCCGAGCTGAGAACCCCTCTATTCATGTCCTGGACCAGCCCCCTCTCCCCATTCCATACAGGCCATGCTAACACAACCGCCTTCTGGAAGTCATTAGCGAGACAACCCCCCTTTTTCTCTGACTGCCATCGTTATGCTCCAGAGTGAACACTCTTGGTTCTTTCAAAACCAGGTAACACCTTCTGTCCTGCTGTTTCTGGTGATTGCTCTGAGTGACACCTCCCCCAGCTAAGATCTGGGGAGAGATCTCACTCCCGTGTCTGCACTGTTCACCCTCTGAGGCTGAGGAGAGGCAGCTCAGGGGGAGAGAGAGGTGCTCAAAGCCCCCCCAGCACCGTGGCAACGAGTGCAGGGAGAAGAGACGCACCGAGTTCTTCTGGCAGATGTCCTCCTGGGGAGAGAGGGAAGGAGGAGGGATTTCATGAGAGTTCCCAGCAAATGAAATCAGCTGATTTCAGGCTCAGGAGTCCCTGAACGGGTGCCTGGGGTTCCCCAGAGTCAGGGTGACATTTGGGGACAGTTTGGAAGGGCTCCCAGCTGCACTTCTTTTTTTCCCCAAGTGGCGAGAATCCCTCCCACCAGCTCATTCTGTGCCAGAAGTTTCACTTTCGAGCAATCAGCTTTCCCTGGGGAAAAGCACCCGTTTCTGGCTTCCCAGACAGCTGGGAGCACCCCACACCTGGGTCTGGGGCTCACCAGGGTCACCCCTTCCTTGGTCCACTCTGGTACAGGGAGGTCTCTGCCAGAGCGGGATGTGACAGTGGGAACTTGGCCGGGCTTGTGGAGGGGGGATGGATGAAGATTCGCCTCTTCCCAGTGTGGATGCTCCAGAGACTTGGGGCTATTCCCACCCTGAAGCAGCAGGACCCAGGGGGCTGGGGTCTCTCTGTCCCCATCCCCACTGACCTGCAGTGCCTGGAGGGAGGGCAGGTCAGCCTGGCAGCACAGCAGGACGTTGTGGGACATGTTGAAGCTCTCACGGACACCCAGGTGGTAGAAGAGGGAGGGTTGGCAGATGGAGTCGCTCAGCTCCACCACGGCCACATCTGCAGGCAGGATGGTGGGGATGCTCAGGGGACCAACACCCAACTCCCAATTCATGGGGCAGAGGAATCAGCCACTGCCCCCAGGTTTGGGGATCCACAGCCCCTAAGAGAGGGGGTGGTTCTGGCCATCGCAGCACCTGATGCCTGAGTGAGAAGCACCCAGCAGTGTTGAACCCTGAGCAAACCCTCCACCAAAAAAGCCGCCCTCTTCCAAAGCGACCCCTGCGTGTTCAATGCCAACATCCCGCAAATGTCCAACCGCCTTGGAGGGTAAACAGGAGGAAGGCAGAAAAGCAAACAGCAAACCACCCAAGCGCAAAGCCGGCAGAGCGAGCCGCGCAGGGAACCTCTTGGCCCCGATACTCATTCCCGGGATAATCAGGCAGAGCAGCAGGAAAGGAGGGTGGTAGAAATTCCATGCCAGGGCTGCTGCTGGCAGAGTGGGTGGGGGATAACCAGGCAGGAAAAGGAAGGTGATGGAAACCCCACGCCGGTGGAGCTGGGTCACGTCGCATCCTCACCTGCGTTGTAGAATCGGTCAAGGGTGCCGGTGTGGCCCAGTGCCAGGGTGCCGAAGGGCAGGGGATCCAGGCGTGCCCGCAGGTGCTGGCAGGCCTGGCGCAGGCTGCGCAGTGCAGGGCAGGCGGCCGGTTCGTGGCCCAGCACACAGACGACGCTCAGCGCCCGCCCCCTGCTCGCCTGGCCCCGTGTCCTGCACACCGGCTGGCCCGTTGTTCCCGCCACTGCCAACGGGTCCTGCCAGCAGCTCCCGGCGACGGGGACAGGTCCGGGCATCTCCATGGTTGGAATGAGCTGATCCACAGCGAGGGGGTCACAATGAGCACCGGGAGACCCCATACCCTGTACCGGGCTGCCCCGTTCCTTACGGAGAGAGTCCGTGCCTTGCACGGAGCAACCTCGTCCTTACCGGGAGAGTCCTTACTGAGCACCAGCTGCCCTAACTCCTCCCGCGGGGAGAGCCTGTACCCAGTACAGGGTGACCTGCACCGGGCTGCCCAATTTCTTACCGGGAGAACCCTTACCTTGCACCGGGCTGCCCTGCACCGAGGTTCCCTATTCCCCCCGCCGCGGGAGAGCCCGTATTCTGTCGCTGGGCTGCCCTACTTACCCCCCGGGAGAGCCTGTGCCCTGCACCGGGCTGCCCCGTTGCCTCCCCGGAGAGCTCCCTAACGAGCCGGCTCGTACCAGGAGAGTCCGCCCCGCTCTCCGGGTTCGTTCCCAGGCCGCTCCGCAGGGAGGCTGCCCCACACCGGGCTCGGCTCCGCTCCGCTCCTCCCGGCTCCGCCCCGGGCACCGGGCGCTGCTTCCGCCCAGCCCGGCCGTGAGTCACCGGCGGCCCCGCCCGCACCCCCCCGGGACGGGACGAGAGGGACCCCCGCGGCCGGATCCTGCCCCCCCGACCGGGCACCAGTTGCAAAGGGCAGGTTGCGAAATGGGAGAAGGAAAGGGGAAGCGGGGCAAGTTACAACGCCGGCAGACTAGCCCCCGCACGGGCAGAGTAACCACGGTGCAGGCAGACAAGCCACCAAACAGGCAGACAAGCTATTGCACAGGTAGACAAGCCACCAAACAGGCAGACAAGCTATTGCACAGGTAGACAAGCCGTCCCAGTGTTGTTCCCACAGCACGACCAGGCCAGCCTGGGGCAGGAGGGAGGAACAGGGACATTGGGCACCCAGGACAGAGCCCTGCATGCCCAGGCCTGTCACCCAGCCCCAGCACCACTTAGGGGAAGTGGGAGGTGTGGTGTCTGTGGCACAGACCTTGCCCATGTCCCTGCTCGCCCTCGCCATCCCTGGGGTGATGGATGGGCCTCAGCGAGGCTGGATGTGGCTGCAGAGGTCTCTCTGGAGCCCCAGCTCAGGCTGCTCACACTCGTCCAGAGCCAGGGACCCCAGCCCAGTGATTCCCCCAATTCCTCCAGAGCTGGGGAGCCCAGTCCCGTGATTCCCCCAGTTCCTCTGGCCTCAGCCTGCAGTCCTTCAGGTCCAGGAGAAGGGATGTGCCCCACAGAGGGGGATGCCATGGTGGAAGATTCTATCCTCTAGTGTCGCATCGCTCTTCCCCTTTCTGGCTCCCCTGCCCTGGTCACTGGAAGGACTGGAGTCACTCAGGGCTACCCACCCCCACCAGCCCATGGGCAGGACACAGCCACATCCCCAGTTGCAGGCACGGGGGGGGTTGCAACCAAAATGGCCACACCCACCACTCAGGCTCTGGGGGTGACAGGTGACAATGACACGGACACCAGCAATAGGAGGAGAATCCTTTATTGGGTTCCTGTCCCCTGTGCGCCAACTCTGACTCTGCCTGGTGCGGGACGTCAAAGGGCCATCCCCCTGCCAGCCACAACCACGTGTCCCCTGACCCCCTGGGCTGCCCTGGGTTCCTGGCACACACAGGTCAGGGGGACCCCACGGCTGAGATTCAGAGCTGGATGGGACCCCTGTGCCCAGTTGCACACCCCCCTGGGGAACAGCCAGAGGGTGCAACACCCCCCAGGGGTCAGTACTGGGTGACCCGGGTGTCCCCTGGGGCAGAGCCACCTTTGCATAGTTGTGGTGTGGGCACCTGTGGGACTCTTTGGCCATGGGGGGGGCACAGGCCGGCAGCAGGCAGGGACGCTGGCACTGGGCAGGGACGCTGGCAGCGTTGGGCTCTTCTCCACCTGCCCTGCACTTATTAGCAATTAAAAGCCTCAGAACCCGGGAGTCAATTAGCTCTGAGCTCAGCAGTGCCACACACCCAGGGGA
>JANHGN010023742.1:0-29735 GCA_024605025.1 Megaceryle maxima | reverse complement strand
CTGGAGTGATGTGTCCAGTTCTGGGCTCCCCAGTTCCAGAGGGACAGGGAAATACTGGAGAGAGTCCCAGGGAGGCTACAAGGATGGTGAAGGGCCTGGAACATCTCTGGTGAGGAAAGGCTGAGAGCCCTGGGGCTGTTTAGCCTGGAGAAGCCCAAGAGGTGAACTGTCCTGCTCATCTACACGTGTCAGTGGAGGGGACTATGTTGTTTGCCTTCTTTCAGCAGATAAGCTCAGGAGCAGACACATGCTGTGCACATGTTGTGGCCCTTCTGTGGACCCTCTACAGCCTATCCACACCTTTTTTGTATAGTGGGGACCAAATCTGGATGCAGTACTCAAGGTGTGGTCTGACCAGAGCTGAGCAGAGTGGGATAATGACTTCTGTCTCTGCTGGTGATGCCCTTGTTAATGCAACCCAGTATCCTGTTAGCCTGCCTTGCCACTGCAGCACACTGTTCACTCACCTTCAGAGTGCTGTCCACCAAGACCCCCCGTGTATTATGCTATACAACAGAACGGCTCAGTATTTTATTTAGGCATGTTCATTTAATATATTAATTAGATCATAAATTAATATGAAATGTTCTCAAAATTTAATACAACACACACATCCAGAACTCTTCACTACAGATTCACTCAGTATAGAGGCCTTCAAATAGATTTCTCAACTGACTGTATCTTGCTGGCCTCTCTTTTTAGAGAGTATATAACCTTCTGGTCATAACAGATTGCTTGCTCCCAACTGAAAGCCTCTGGGGAACACAGAACTGTAACCTACCACTAATATATTAAGTACAGAACATTTCAGACACCACGACGCAGAAATCACAAAGACAGAAAGCTAGGTGAGAACCTGATGTAGAATTAACAAGGCTTGCTCCATATCCATCTCTAGCTCAAGTGAAGCAGAAAAGCTACAGCTGATGTTGGAAGCCTGGGTCTCAGGCACTGCTACCGTAGCCATTAGCACTTGTAGCAGAAATACAGCTCTGACTGATACTTCTTGGAATGGATAATTTTACAAAAATATAGATCGGGTTGAACTAACAGGAAAAAAAAGATTTTTCTTGGGTAATGTGCTCGTGCCCAAAGAAACATACTGTAGAAAAGATTCAGTCAGAGCAGATGAAGTGTTCTCAAGTCTTATAAACTCGGTAAGATGGTGTGTATTACTCGAAAAAACCCCTACGTACATCAGACAACTTAGATGGCAGCACCCTACCTTTTGAGTCAGTGCTCAACAAACGCTTCCTCGCAGTTGTTTGGGAAAGGGACATGTCCTGGGGAGACAGAGAGCTTTGGTACACATCAAAACAAAGATGCACTTCAACATTTCCACCATTCTTATAAAAATGGAAAGCGTAGCAAAGTCTCTCGTTGACACTGAAATCGGTTCTTTACTACACGAGATTCCCCCAGTGTTAACGGGAGAGTCATTTCCCTGCCATCCCTAGTCCCACGAAAAATCTCTCGTCCACCACTGCACGCCAAATATTCCGCTGCTGTGTCACTGAGCAAGAGCTGAGATACACAGGGTCACACGAAGAGCAACAACGATTTGTAAAGGGCTTTCTGATCTTTCAGCAAGAGAGGAGCAATCAGAAGGTGGGACCAGTAGCACCACCACCCGCAGCTATGGCTGCTCAGCACCACTTCTTAAGACTGCTGTTTTCAGTTGCTCACATTTTCCTAAAGCGTATGCCCAGAAATTTTTCATGCTGAGTGTTTGCCTCAGACTGATTTTTAAAGAATAACCATTGGTTTAATCTAAAACAGTTCAGCTACTGCCAAAACTAAGAGCTAAAGGAAAAATGTTTTGCATAAATTTAGAAAACAAGAAAGCCTGTTCCTTTCTATCCTAATCCTTTAAAAAGACACAGTGAACAGCGAGCCAGGAGATTCACGCACAACTAAAATCTCCAAAGATGCCAAAAATCTCTTGATTTGCACAGGTCACCTAACTGCACGTGTGCTACCCTACAGGCAGACTCGCTGCATCAGCCCAAGGGGTTCAGGAAACAGTTCCTTGCAGTCATCATTCAGTATCAGTTTGGCTGAACATTGAACTGGACCAACAGAAACTCCATCTCTAGGACAAGCCTTTAGGAATAAGAAAAAAAAATAATCAAAACTGGGGAAAAATGGCCAAACTGAAGGAAGAGAAGTAATAGATTTGAAGAGCAATGCTGGCAAAGCTGGGTTAAAAAGCTGAAGGTGTCAGAATACCGAGACAAAGGTCTGGGAGTAGATATAAGGTCAGAAATTACCTGGATGGGAGAAATCACTGCAATAAAGAGCTGGAGAGCCAGACCAGAGAGACTGGTCAAGGACCATAAGGCAGGCAACCGAGGCTGGGGCAGCCTCAGCTGGCACAAGGAAGCTGGGAAACAGCTGTGGGAATGGGAGAGATCCTGCACACAGACTCCACGGAGAGCCAGCCTTCTTCAGCAGAAAGAATAAAGTACCAGCTCGTCTGGAGTGTGTGACTTGAGACATCCATGATTCAACTTCAGAAGTACACAGTCTTTTACATAACATGTGCAGAACCAGCTGGGAGGGCTTGGCAGTTCTGCAGAACTGAAACCAGAGCTTAATTCAGGCACCCAAAATCTGAGAAATACTGGACCGACCAGTGGCAAAAGGAACATTTTTAAAGACTTGCCTTGCACCACATGGGAACTGTGGGGACTGGTAGGGTAGTGCCCCAGGCCTCTGGAAGGATGCAGCTCTCAATTAGAAAACAACTTTATCCTCTTCCCTCAATCCTCTGCTTTGATCACTGTACAACTTCCAATTTCTGCAACCGTAAGTCTGCAGCACTCACCAATATCCTCTACTGCACAGTTCCTCCCCAGATTAGGCCCCTCCTGTGCATTAAATGCAACACAAAACAGTACATCACCTAAAGATTTAGCACAAGTGGAATCCATGAGGCCAAACTGTGGTTACGTGGATGGCTCTGGTTTAGACAGCTATTCTGCAAGCAGCGTGGGTCATTTGCAGTTTAAAATGTTGCCTTCATGCCTATAGCTGCCTTGTATGCACGGGGCAGCACTGACTTCATTCAGCATGGGACCAACAGTGCCAAACACTTCCCCCGACCCCAGGGGACAGACAGACAGCTCACCAACACTTGGGGAGCAAGTTACCATCATCAGAAAGCTTCAAGGACCGCGTTCATTCCTGTTTCTAGAACTATGTGAGTGGACAGCAGAGCAAGTTACAAATTCAGAGAGTTAAGTGCCACATGACACTACCTCCCAGCTTCCAGCTGTAACCCCAGTTTTTAAACATGACCAGACAGACATACATGACTTTTCTACTGCTGTTCTTATTTACTGGTCTCCATTAATGATTGCTACATCTGCCTGTGTGATACTGCACACTTTACCACTTTAATATGTGACCCATAAAAACTGGAAGGGATAAGGTACTCGTGATTTATCTCTTGTGCAGATAATGTCCATACTCAAAAAGCACCTGAGAAATTATGTCTATAAATATCTGAGGGGTGGGTGTCAAATGCAATAAGGGCTACAAACTTGGGTATAGAAGGTTCCACCTCAACATGAGGACAAACTTCTTTCTTGTGAGGGTGATGGAGCCTGGCCCAGGCTGCCCGGGGAGCTGGTGGAGTCTCCTGCTCTGGAGACTTTCCAGCCGCACCTGGATCTGTTCCTGTGTGGGCTGCCCTGGGTGACCCTGCTCTGGCAGCAGGGCTGGACTTGATGATCTCCAGAGGTCCCTTCCAAACCCCACCATTCTATGATTCTATGAAATGCTTCTGGGCAGGAAAACTTCTCCCAGATAAAAATTTTACATTTTATATGTAGCATCATCTACAAGAAAATACACCTTAATAAATTCTCTAATATCAGAATTTCTTGAACATTCACAGAACTGCTATCAGAATTAACAATGCACTAATACTTGTCACTTTATCATAAAAATATACACAGAGATGGGCAAGTAGCTCTGGTGACTTGAAGGTATTAGCACCCTGCTGTTCAAGTTTACTGACTCCTGAGCAGTCAATGGACCAGATCAAGCAAACCCTCTTCAGAAATGTCAAACCAACAGTTTAATTTAAGCCACTGAACTTTGCACTGAAGTTGCTGAAGCGCAGACATACATTTCATTCCACCTGGCCTGCTGTGGGAGGCCGTAATTTCCAGCCTAGTGAATGTAAAAAGTAGCTATAGGATCAAAAGAACTGTTAGTGACAAGACAATTACAGCAAGATGCACAGAGAAAGCCAGGTGGGTAAAAGGAAAAAAAAAAAAGGAAAAAGAAAAAGAAAAAATCTTCAGAGAATCTATTAATAACTGCTTTTATTTTGATTAATAACTGCTTTATTTTGAGCAACTGAAAAAACAAAGCGTGTGGGCTTTTTTTTGAAAGAGCTCTCTGGCAAATCAGAGAGCAAACCATGAAAAGCTATTACCCTTAACACGGGTCATCACAGAAAATGGAGAAAGACAAGAGGGACTCCAAGCACACAAGTATTTTTAAGACACCTTATGCAAAACATTTTAATTTTGAGGCCTTACTATAACTGTCAAAGACTGGGCAATCCAAGCTCCAGACTGCCAAGGGTTAAGGCTTGAAACAAAGACAAAGCGGAATTACAGAACGATCCAAAGCCTAACGCCAGCGCTGGGCTCCCCCAGCACAACAGAGCAAGTGGAAGACCAGATGCTTGGCAAATCTAACACTCTCTGTGCCTCCACCGTCAGCCGTAATTTCTACCTTAGAGACTTGTCCCTCTCATCACAAAGTGAATTTCCAGGCATCAAATTCTTTTTAGCACAGTTAATTTTGCTTCTCCGCTCTCCTGTAGCTGGAAGGAGGTTAGAAAAAACTGTGATATGGCAGGGTACTGCCAGGTAAAGAAGCTATTCGAGCACAGACTTGGTCTGGACTATTTAGTCTTGCAAAAAAGGCAGGAACCAAGCATGTGCAGAGGCATCTGCAGGCACTGCTTTTAGCTGTAGAATTCTGTCAAGTTTGCTACACTGCCCTAAGGGTACCTCAGCTACCAACTGCCCCAAGGAACCAAGGAACCCGTGCTGCTTCCAAAGATGTAAAACATCTGTACCTACATGCTTCCTACAATTACTCATATGGTGGAAGAAAAGTTATTCTTATAAAAGTTTAGATGAGTGGTAAAAACATATTCTTTTCTTCATCAAGATGAAAATAGCCATGCTTATGGGAGCAGATGACCCTAGCTTCTTTAAAGCACCTTAGCTAGTAGTGGGAGTTGGCAGCCCACAAACCCCGTACCAGACACCACTTGTCTGCAAGTTCCCAGTCAGAGGGGACTCACTTCCCATGCTCTCAGGGTCAGGATGCTGGGCCAGGGAAGCCCAGCTCTAAAGCCCAGGCACTGCTTTGGCATTCTCTCTAAGCACACCCAGCTGGAGCTTGCAGGTTCAGAACTCCTCCGGGTTTTTTGCAGAAACTACAGCTTTAAGGAGCTCCCCTGGCAGATGCTACAAAACATAAATCAGGAACATACAGGATGCGTATTTGTATCACTGTGTCTCCTACATGGGTCATCTACTCTCTCACCATCCCCACTCTTTTCCCTTTACTTTCCCTGCTCTCTATCTACACTCCCTTCGTCCCATGCCAACACCTTTCACCTTGCTCAGATGTCTCCTCCACAAAATCTGTTCTGGCTGCAACAAACTGGAAGAACAGAGCTGTATTTATAGAGTGCCACCTCTCACACAGCTGGCTTCCTCATGTGCGTGGCAGAGCAGCAAGCCAAAAAACAAGATGCAGGTCTTCATGAGAAACATAAGAACATCAAAGGGCTTATACTCTCATCAGTGGGCCAGGTCTACATGTAACAGCTGAAGAATGTCAATGTCTTTTTCAAAATATCCTGCTGATTTCATACAAGGTCTTTGTGATCTCTCACTGCTCTATGTGACAAGTACTTCCAGTGAATTCAGAAGCACATTCACGAGTCTCACCTGCGGTGAAATCCTTGGTTGTGTGTCGTAAGCTGCACAGAAAGTCTCCTTCACTTAAGATCAAGATGCCAACTTGCCTGGAGATTTGGGGGAAAGCTCCATCACTCTCTTGTATTTCATCAAGATGATTTTAGCTAAGTTCAAACTTACTTTGCTACTTCATTTTCCCTATTTAATTTTTCTTGCATATTTGGTAAAAATATCATAAATTCAAGAAATTAATTATCATGAATTCAAAAAAGTATAAACAGCCAGGGATAGGCTTCTTGCTGAGTGAATACACTTTACTGAAGCTTTCAAATGTTCCAAGAAGTGCTAACATATTTCTGCAGTGCTGGCACCTCCTTTTCCTCTGCAAGAGGCAGCAAAGGGGCTGGCTCAACAGGCAGAAGCCCAGTGTCCACCTGTGCTGGCTGATGCACCGTCATTAACCCCAGTTTCTGAAATGGGGGAAATACAGCAGTAACTACCAGGGAAGTCTGGGGAGCTTGCCGTCCATTATCTCGTGCACACCTCCCCTACTGCATGCCACAGAAACCACAAGAGCTGGCTATGACCCCACCACTCCCCTGTGCAGCCAAGACACACCCCCTCCTCCCGGTCACATCCTTCATTTACACATGTCCCTCTTCTTTTCCTTACTTCACCTGGTCCCCACTTTAGTCTCAACCCGCCCTGCCTTGGCCGTTCGTTGGTTTTGCCTCGCACGCTGCCCATCCATGGCGACACTTCCCGGGCAGTATGCGAACTGCTACAGAGAGCGCGATGTGGGGAGCGAAGGAAGGAGAGAAGCAGCAACGAGAATTGAAGCAGGAAGAGGAAAATCCTCCTTCTATCTGAAAGCCAGAAGACTCAATTTCATCTGTAGTAAAGAGCTTATCCTTAAGCTTAGGTTAAGCAGCAAAAGGCGTGATTTAAACACATTTGAGGCTATGTCTACATAGCTGGCAGATATGGATGAGGCAAATACACCCCAAAGCTTTCTTCTTCCAACGTCAACAACATTTTCCAACAACATTTCTGCAAAGGATGTCTGTTTGAGATTTAGGTAGATACTCCAACAATAGAGAGGAAATTTAGTTTGTCAGAAAAGGAACAGGACAGGAAGTGACAAACAGAAGCAAAGAGCGGGTAAGATAGGCCTTTGAGCTATGCTGCCCGCGTTATTTCATCTCCTATCTCTCTTCAGCAATGGGAGGTAGGGGTTTCAAACCACCTCCAAGAAAGGCAATTGCCCTCCACACCCAGGCAAGAAATGGTGAAGTTTCTTCAACAAAGTAATCTACAAGGGGGTCTAAGAGGTATTCTTACATTCTAAAGGTGCATCTTACGTACTAGCAATTAGGTAAATTAAATTTGCTGTAACAAAGCATATGCAGAAGCCTGAATTAAGTCTTAACAAGGAAACAAGAACTGAAAGGGGATCCCTGGCCTTATTATTTTCCTTTCTAATTCCAGTACGATAATATGGAGATTAAAGGAGCCTACAACATGTAGGAAACAGCAGCCACTCTTCCTAGCAGTCATTTCATCCCACAGGGAGAATGTCTTCCAGTTAATACAGCATCTGTGCAACCAGACTGGACTTGAACAGGCCTAAGAGATGGCTGAGGACATACAACCTTCAATATATCCAAGATCTTAAGACTGAAAATTCCACTACCCTAGTAGTTGTACAGCCTTCTGCCTCAGCTAACAGCAAGAAAGACAGAACTAAATTCCTGCAGAGGTGTGATCACTGTCTTGAGTAAAATCACCCTTTGAAGATGACATGGCTCCTCTGTGGCACTTCAGCAGGGTTCTTTATTTCTCCACAGGTCCCTACAAGCTACCACCCACTACAGATTAAATTAAAATTAGCTCATTAAAAACAAATAATAGGCAAAGCTGTCACGTATCGAGAAAAATGCATACAGCCTAGACATGGATACTTGCAAGCAGCACTGAAATAATGATTTGCTAACACCTTGGTACTGTCAGCAGGGAGCAGTGAATAACAGGTCACATCTGCCTCAAAGTTTGGGAAGTGCCAGAACTTCTAAATACAAGAACATCAAATTTCAATTTCTTGCCAAAAAATACGTATGTCCCCTCCCGATTGCTCCCACCTAACATTTTGCATTGAGACTCCGAGGGACTTGTGAAAAAATTGGCCGGATACTGCATTCTCTGAGTTCCTAGAAGCAAGGTAGCCCACTGAATTAAAACCTTCAGAAGCAGGAAAACTTGTAGCAAGCTTTTAAATTAAAAGCTTTTGAAAAAAGCATTAGCGAATGGCAATTTCACAAGGGGAAACAAGTAATCTTGTTTAAAAGACTCATCTCCCTTGCTTTCGAGAGCATACGAACACAGAGAGGCTTCTGCCGCTTAAAAAGTAAGCCAGCCAAGACCTTCGCAACTAGCTCCACTGTGCCAGCATAGAGACAAGCTCAACACTCCAGACTTCTGCAGAAAGAATAATATTGGCTGGCAGATGGAGAGCTACTGGCAGCACAGAGTGCTTGGCTGTCCCGGCAAAAGCCCCTCCACTACCTGTGCAGCACACACAGGCCGTGCTGAGCTCTGACCAGCACAGACTGACTGTCCACTGTATGGGGGAGACATTCAAAACCCACCTGGACGCCTTCCTGTGCGACCTCACCTGGGTGACCCTGCTCTGGCAGGGGGGTTGGACTCGATGATCTCCAGAGGTCCCTTCCAGCCCCCACCATTCTGTGATATATAAGCCATTGGGACAAAGCTACAACTGCTCTGTCAAAGCCTCGTGAAACAGTTGATGGTGCATCACAACTGCAAAGGCAACGCAAAGGCGTTTCTACTCTATTTCACAGCCATATTCCAGCTTAATAAAGGACAAAAATCTGAAATATGCACCAAACTAAACATGTGATCTGTTTCCTTTTAAGGGTTCCCTACATGGAGAAGGAATTGTAAAAGCTGCTCTGCAACAAATTAAGGGAGGTTAAATATTCTCAAATAGCCTATCCACTTTCCACTGCATGCTCTGCTCGCTGAGCTCTGCCCTTCAATCGCCGTTTCCCAAACGATGGCATCGCTGTTGAAAAAGCGGAGGTCACCAAAGACCACGGGCGCACCACGCGCCATGGGACAGCGATCGTGAACCGACCCCTCCGCTCTTCACTCCTTCAAGCTCCTGCTGGCCACACTGGAAGGAACAATCTCACCTCCGGACAGGGCCTCCTGCACACACCACCGTTTCCGTGAGTCGTGGGGGTCTGGAGGGCATCGTGCTACGTACGGTACCGGCCACCCCAGCTCGCTTTGGGGTCACCCCACCACCACAGCCACAAACAGGGCAGACAACAAACGTCTCAGGGCCACAGGGCCTGCCGGCCTGCGTTCCACAAGCCCACGCCGCAGCACAAAGCCAGAAGCAGTGTCCAGGCGAGTATCAAAATGCACCGATCTCTTTATATAAAAACACCTGGAAACAGGAACGCGCAAGGCGCTTTCCAGCACCCTCTCAAAGAACAAATTAAAAGCGACATCACCCTTTTGGGTTTCTTGGGCTTTTTTTCTGATGCCTCCCTCTCGCATCTCTTCCCAAGGCAGCTAGCTGCTTATACGCCCTTATTTACGCGCGACAGCCCAGCGCGGCTCTCGGACCACCAGCACGAACCTTAATAGAAGACAAACGCGTAGCGACGTACCGAGACCGCCGCCGGCAAACGCAGCGGCGCGGACCGAAACCGCTGCGCCGCACGAAGGAAAGCCCGGGTGCCGGGGCCTCCCCAGGACGCGGGGGCTCGGCGGGAAGCCCACCGGGGCGGATGACGGAGGGCGGAGGAGGCGCGGTGGCGGCGGCGCTGCCCCCCCCCGCCCAACGGCCGCCCCCCGCGCGCGCTGCCACCCTTCCTGCGGCTGAGCGCAGCGCCGCGCGTCGCCTCCCCCCCCCCGGGGGGCTGTCAGCGGCGCCTCCCGCCTCCGCCGTGCGAGTCCCGCCGGGCCCGGGCCCCACGCCGCAGACGCACCTTCTCCCTCCGGCCCCCTCCTCGGCCGGCGCCCCTCGCTTACCTCCGCAGCCCCGTCTCGCCGGGCACCGCCCCGCAGCAACCGCCGGTCCCGCACGCCCAGCGGCTCCGGCGGCCCGACGCCCGCCCGCCTGTGACGGCAGCGGCGGCCCCGCCCCGCCGCTGGGCCCGGCCCCCTGCGGCCGCCCGCCGGCTGCCGGGCCCCGCCGCGGGAGGCGGGCAGGTGGGCAAGGCGAGGGAGGCGAGGAACGGGAACGGGGGACGCGGCCGCCGCAGGGCCTGGCATCGCCCTCCCGCCGGCACCGCGAGAAGCCCGTATTCTGTAGGCCTCCGGCTACCAGGGTCTCGCCTGCCGGCCTCCAAGACAGCCGGCTGCTTTTTCGTGCTTTGTCATCTCTCACTCCAAAGGATCAAAAAAAATACAGGATCGGGGGCTTTCTCGTCTCATCACCTGCAGCCAGGAGTTGGGGAGACATGGGCAGGGTGGAGAGGAACCTAATGAAATTTCAAAAGGGCAAGAGTCCTGCAGCTGGGGAGGAGTAACACCATGGACCAGAACAGGGGAGAGGTGACCTGCTTGAGAAGGACCTTGGAGTCCTGGTGGACTAGTTAACCGTGAGCCAGCAATGGGCCCTTGGGGCCAGGAAGGCCCATGGTCTGCAGTGCACTGAGTGTCCAGCAGGTCGAGGGAGGTTCTCCTCCCCCTCTACTCTGCACTGGTGAGACCTTACCCGGAGTGTTGTGTCCAGTTCTGGGCTCCCTAGTTCCAGAGGGACAGGGAAATACTGGAGAGAGTCCAAGGGAGGCTGCGAGGATGCTGAAGGGACTGGAACATCTCTGTGCTAAGGAAAGGCTGAGAGCCCTGGGGCTGTTCAGTCCAGACAAGAATGGTATCACCAATGCTTACAAATACCTTAAGGACAGATGTCAAGAGGATTGGGCCAGTCTCTATTCAGCGGTGGCCAGCACCAGGCCAAGGGTCAACAGACAAACTGGATCACAGGAGGTTCCATCTGAACGCTTCACTGCATTTCCTGTGTAACCTGCTCTAGGTAGACCTGCTTTAGCAGGAGGGGTGGAGTCAATGATCTCCTGAGGTCCCTTCCAACCCCTACCATTCTGTGACTTTGAGAAAGAAAACATCCAGGGTCTGAGAAGTACCTGCATCACAGCTATGCAATTGGAGCCAAAGAATTTGAGATAATGAGACTTGTTTTGTTTTCTCCTGAAAACACCATGTTTCCTTCCTTCATCCGTACTCACTGTCCACGCTTGAAGTTGCTTGATAGCTGGCTCATCCAGCTACATTTGGTGAACCTGCTGCACAGCTGGAATCTGGGCTCCACTTCTTTATCATTTTTCTATACCACGCAGCTATCAACATGGGATTTAACTTGCTCGAGCAGCATTAAGCGTAATTCAGAAGACTGAAAAGGCCACAGTTCAGCTCTGGCTCATTCTATTATTTTCACATGGCTCACAAACACCAAGGAGAAGACAGGTTACTCGGGAGCTGCTCTGGGGGAGCTCCCAGGAGGAATGCGAGGGGCTCTTGCATGCAGGAAGCCCGCTGCAGGTGGAAATCTGCGTGACACACACAGACACACTTGTCTGGATGCCTCCAGCCAACAGTGCACGACCTGCAGAGGACACTGCCAAGCACCAGCCGAGTCAGTCCCACACACTCCAGCGTAAGAATTCTAATGCGCCTGGTGCAGCTCCCCGCTGCTGGGAGCTGCCAGCTCGAGTCCTCAACACAGTCTGAATTTGGATGGAGAAACCAGGAGATACAGATGGAATTTTTCATTTTTCTTTCCCCCTGTCAGTGGTGAAACTCCCTTTGTGTGACAGGCTTGCTACAAGCATTTCCAGTCCAAAAAACGAGACAGAACTTCAAGGAAAGCTTAGTTTCGATGTTGTGCAAAATGTGTTTTTTAACATTTACCTTTGGTCATAGTTCAGCACAAAACTAATGAACTGTGACATGTTTTGAAACAAAAAGGAGACAAAACAGGAGTTCCTCTGCATACCATGCAAGCTTAGAGCCATCCTCTCAGAAATATTAAATGTACCTGGCCACAGCAGGTTAGAAAGCAAGTGGATACTGCCATTAGCACCGTTCAATTTTAATGTAGAGCTTCACAGTGTTAAGAAGCACAGAACACTGTAGCTTACTTGTAGCTGATGACAATTTTAATCATCAAAAGATGTGGAAGCATGTATAAACTCACTGCTGATTGTGTTTGTGGGCAGCACAAAAGCTGGTACTACAGTGAACAAACAACTGGGCCACCACCACCTAAGAGTTCTGGAACAGCTGACAAAACAGTGTTCAAAATTTATTATTTTCTTTTTATAACCAAATCTCAGGTTATACATCCAGGAAAAGAACACAAAGCCTTACCCTGATCACAGGAAAAACAGCAGACTGAAAAACTTACCGACTCTGAAAAGGGCACCAGGGTTGTATCAGACAAATTGAACACGAGATCCCAACTTAACACTGTGACAAAATGTGACGTGAATCTTGGAAGCTCAATAAATAGCGTAAAAAAAAAAAAGAGGGGATTTTACCCACACGTAGATCACCAAAAAACCTTGTAATGGGGTTTTACCTCCTTCTTAAAAGATTACAAATTTGTGAGGGGACTAAGGAAGACAGGCATAACACACAATTTTAGGAAGTCAATCCATGCATTTTGTCAAAAAATATTAACAGGATACTTCTTTTTTTAAGTTTTAAATGCATTCCCAGCAGGAAAAAAGAAGATACTATTGAGCTGTGTTTAGGAACCATCCCTTCCCCTTCTCCTCTAAGTGGAAGCTGAAGTTGCATTCTAATCACAAAACAGACACTTTTAACAGAGGGATTACTAGCTACTGAAATTTCCAATCAAAAGAAGACAGATTACATTTTAAGCCCTTTTCAAGAGCCAATGCCTTTCTCTAACATAAAAACTTAACCTTCACAAGAGGTCAGACTACCTGCAGGTTATTAAATTCTCTTACCTTAACTGTTAATATAAAGTAGGAAGTGACACTTCACTGGATGTCCCAATAAAGGGCTTTATGTAGTTTCTGCCTTTATGTTCAGCAATGCAAACTTTTACGTATCTGATAATCAAACAGCGCACTATTTACCCTCGTCTTCCTCACTATGCCAGCAATCCAACAACCTGTAACAGACTTCTTCCTACTCAGATTTCCAGAAACAATCCTGCTATTGACATTAGAGGTATGGCCGACACAGAATCAAAAGCCTGAGACATGCAGCATCTGACAGATATTAGACCTCTTTGGCCAATAAACCAGAAAGACTTGAAAACTTCCATCACCAAAACAAGCCTTAAAAATTCCTGCCATAAATCAACAGAAAAGTTCTACATTCCTCATCTTTCATGACGAGGGACAACACAATTGTACTGTAAAATTGTAGCAGTTTATCACTGGAGTTAAAGAATTGCAACCCACGTCCCTTGTTCGCCATTTTTTCCCTACCTCCTTTTAAAATAATAGTAGCTATATTGAAAAACTAGTTTTGTATAACTTGTTCTAAGTCACATAAATTTGCTTGTAGCATTTCCTCCGTTACTAAAAATCTTTAAGAAATTATTCCCTTCCATTTCACTGCAGCCCGCTCGTACCTACATGCAAAGACTATGGCATGTGAAAGCTTTCACCGTGACAAATGAACCTCAGCTTGAGGCAGAGAAGAATTTCAATGTTTATCTACTAAAGCATGTTATTGAAATAGCTCGCATGCTCCTGACATCATTAAGCAGCTAGTAAAATGGTAATCTTGTTGCTGCTCCTCCTTCCCATGTTTAAGGATATTACCGATCAATGTACTGGAAATCCTGAAAATAGAGCCTAGTCCAAGAAGCTGCCCTCTGTTTACAGAATTTTCTTCCTACAGAGAGGCAGTCACGTCATTGTGGAGCACGCCACTTACAGAAATAACTGCTTAATAATTTGCTGAGATATCTGCAGCAAAACAATGCCAGAAATAATTCAGCATGCACATTTGAAAAAAGACGACGACTCTTAAGGCTTCTGGTTACTATTCCATCAAATACAGCTTGCGATGGAAATTAAACCTCTAAAGCTGAAGAGCTCGACAGAAATGAGATATTTAGAATTAATACACATATTCTAAATGACTGCATATCAAGTGCAAGGGCAGCACGAGTGCTTGTGAAATTCATCATGTCAACAAAATTGCTACGGTTCATCTAAGTCTTCAGCCAGAGGCTTAAACGCCAGACACTGCTCACCACCTACGTTCTCTGGCGGCATTTTCATATGATTTCCCTTAGTGTTCTTATGAGCAGAAGGCTACAGCCTAGTTTGTTTTGAGCTTTCACTGAAGTAAGTATTGGATAACAAAAGCCAGTGGTGTAGCATAAGGCACAAGACTTAAAAATACTCAAAAACATTTTGTGTACTACGAAAAAAGCTGGAATCATATACACAAATTTATGGTGCTCAGGGCTCGCCATTAACGAAACCAATTATTTTTCCCACATTAGCTCTCAAGTAGGACAGTGTTCAAAGTCCCAGGGCAATGATACAATTAGCATTTTTAGATTGTTACAAAAGATCAGAATTGAACAATGACAGTCTCTCGAGCAAGTCTGTATTTTGATACATATTTTATGCATTTCTATGCTGTCCTTTGCTTAGTGAACCATTAGAAGTTTTGACACCAAGATTCTATTGGATCGAATAATACACACATTCTGTTCAATTATTAAATGTTCAATAGCAAATACTGCTTTTAATTTTAACACTTGATCTCCACTGGATGAAGCCAGTTACTAAAAATAACTTTACCGATCTGTCATCTGCCTGTCAAAAGGACTTTCTGCAGCAACATTTGATGAGGCTCAGTGATTAGAGCTGAGAAAGGAACAGATCACCTGAACCATGGAGCCTGTAGTCCCCTGACTACCAAATCCACAAACCACTCCCACTCTTCTCTCTAAGTGACATTTCATCACGTGTGCTTTAAATTCATTTTTCATTCTTCTCAAGGAGAAGGCTTTTGAGTAATACTTAGAAGTTCAAGTGCTAAGTTAAGAATACACTTCTAGACATTGCATCGGTTGATCACTTTAGTATACATAAAGAGATAATATGGTACCTAGGCTGTGGAAAACAAAGGCTGTTTACAGATGAAACACCTTTCACATGATCAACAGAACATGAAAATGTGAAATAGGGTGCTGATTTACGATTGCAAAATAAAATCCTACACATACAAGGATTATGAATATACTGCGACTGATCACAGAGCAGTTGCTGGAGACAGATTTAAGTAATCAAGATGCACTCATTCACTGAGGCCATCCATTTTACAAACAGTATGTGTTCCATGCATCTGTTCAGGCTGAATGTAAGTCAGCCACATGGCTGTAAGCTTCAGCCAAGAAAAGAAACTCTCACTATTTCTTAATCAGCCTGTCTGAAGCTATGTGAGTATCCACATGGAGTAGTTACACCACCATTTACTTCTTTTAAAGGCTCCAAAAGGCAGGGAAGGAGTTAGAGACACTGAAGGAAGGAAAAAGAGATACTGTTCAGAAACAAGTTCTTAAAACAGAACCAGTAAATATTGACTGATCACAGCTTAAGCACTCGTTAATGCTTCTTACCTGGCTCCTTATCTCGCTTCTCTGCCAGGGCAGGTCAAGAGAGACCAACTGATAGATGTTATCTACGCCTCAAAGGACACTGTCATACCGCAGACAGATCTGCCACAGGCATCCTTATCAAAGGAAAGCAAACCAGTATTTTCCTCTATTCATTTTTTTGCTTTTTCACTGCAGCTGGCTTATAATTTATGAAACTATGTGAAATTTTACTAAAAACAAAACAAAAAAATCTAAAGGAAGGGCAAGTTTTAAGAGGTATGTAGCAGAAACTAATTACAATTTAAATGAACATGAATGGCAATTTGAACATTTTACACCCATAAGCGTGAACGAAAACTCAGAGGGAAGTAAAAATAAAACACTCACAAAGTAAATTTGCAGAATGTGACTTCCTCTAGAAACAATAAAGCCCAGACCGTCGTCCCTCGCTCGTACGTGTGTTTGGATTAATACTTATACACTTGCTTGGAAAAGAACACAGAAAGATCATTCAGGGTCATCTCACAGGAACTTGAACATGGTTGTAAATACTTCCAGAACACAGTGAAAGCAGCCACGGTGTCCTTAACTGGTGGCCTGAGGAACACCTTCTTCACTCATCCAAAGATGGATAATTGGCTACGTTGTGACATCCAGCTTTCAAATCACTGACTAGAACAAGGCTGTAGTTCTCTTGGACTCATGCCAATACAAGGGGAAGACCTGAAAGAGCCAGAAATCCTTCAGAGTAACCAATTTTTAATCTAGCTGTCCAACAAGACTAGACTGTGCTAATAAACAAGTACATCAATCATCACATCAGGAGGGATTTGTAGCAAGAGGAAAGAGATGCCATCCCTGTATACGTGGGACTGCAAACACATCACCACTCCTACCTATTAATGCAGGTTTATTGGGTAACCAATCGACCGAGGAGGAAGAAACTCACACATGCATTTCACAACCTTGGTCAAATCATCTCAGGGAGCAGCTCTACCCTGAGGTATCCTCTGGGACCCCAGTTGAGTGAGCGCTCAGTTCCTTATCTTGCATTTGTAACAGCAACACCTGATCGGAATTAGTGAAAGCACAAAAGACAGCCTCACTTCAAAACACAAAGATAACTTCTGCAGCCTATCTGGATTGTACGTATTTTATTACAAGTGCACGACAAGTACCCATTTTGGCCAGAACTTCCAGTTTTACGCTTGCCTTCTTTTCAAGGTTTAAATACACATCCAGGCCAATGTACTGGATTACCCAGGAGTAGACACCTTCCACAAAAATACTGCGCGAAAGGATGCAGCAGATACAATCTTCTTCCTTCAGTCTCCCTTTTGCTTAAAGTGCTGATGAACCCTGATATCCCATGGCTGGGTCCTCTTCACAAGAGCTTCAGTATCCCTTCCTTCCTCTGAATCTTGCCCTGGTATCCAGCTGAAAATCCAAGTCAATACATTAAAAACAAACATTTTGCAGAAGTATTTAGAGGACTTGTGCTATCTTGGCATTTTGTCACATCGGAAGAAAGCACTGAATAAAGCGGAAGTCACTGGTAAAGAAAATTAGTGATGCAGCCAACAGGTCACAGGGCTCTTCTGGAAACAGATACTGCATGATCTTAAATCTTCCCAACAATGAAAATTACTCGATAAGCATCCTGCGCATTCTGAAACAAACAGCGTAACACAAATGACAGGAGAGCACAGTGGGACAGAAGGAACACATGAAAGTGAGGTAGTGCAAAAAAACAAATCAGCTTGCATCTCTCTTTCCAAACTTAACCGACACATCAAAGGAGGAAAATTCAGAGTAGGTTGAAGTGAGAGTTACTGCAGATGGACAGGGGTAATTTAAGGACAACAAGTGTCAAAAAAAAAAAAAAAAAATCAGTACAAACCGAAACAATATTCAGCTCATAAAATCTGCAAGTTTCTTCTTGTCAGTTAAAAAAAAAAAAAAAATCTCTGGTAAGAGATTGTGTTTCCTTACAAGGAAAATAGCATCTAGGAAAAAATCCCTAATGATTTTAGCATATTGTAAGTTTTATCTGCATTTAGCATCTAACTTGTTTTTAAATACTCTTTAAACTTCACTCCTATACCAAGTAAGAAATTTGGCAGAGCAGAAACATGGAAGTTTACAGAGTTAACGGGACAAGAAAAATGCTGTTCTTCAGCCTCAGAATTTGGAGCAGTTAAATGGAACCACTATAAGAGTCATTCCTCTTCCCACATAAGATTTAGTTCCATCAGGCTCCCTTAACCATCTACAGACAGAAATACAGGCCCATTATCTGGAGATAGCATCAAATAGGTATTTCCAGCATTAAATACACAACATTTTTTCCTGTCCGGGGAATTAACCATTTGTGACTTCATGAATTAACTCAGTTCGTGTAAGAGAGGTACAGAAAGCTGCTATGACTGAAGCAGAAAGACAAAATAGAAGGAAAACCTTAGGTACAGTTTGGGCTGTATATTCTTCATTACGTAACATGCTGGCTAAGAATAAAAACGAGTCCTGCACTACTCAGGCTTAGAAAGTTTCAAGACCATCCCTGCCACAACTGAACTATTTTTAAGTGTCATAGAAACAAGATGTTTCTAGACCAGGAAATCCTATCAAAATTGGGGAAACTTTATCTAATTACATTTTTACAACTGCCTTCTCACTACCATACTTGATAGCTCACTACATAATAAAACCCCTACTGTTCTTTATCACAAATTCAAGCCCTCCAAGAAAACTAACAAATGCAAGAGCCTGTCTGCTTCAACTGCAGCAATCTTGCAGCAAGTCAATTTTTTCACTTGAACATCATTCACCAACAAAAAGTAGCTGCTCGATATCTTATCTTGCAACTACCTGATCTAGTAACATTGCTTAAACAAAATCTTTATTTAAAAAAAAACCAAAATACTTACTTCATTTATGGGCCACGTGCTAAGCCTAATTCAATTTATATACGCTCTTATTTCCCATCTTACACTCTATATATTTTTTCTTCATGGTAACAGTGTACAACATCCATACTTTAAATGCAATTCAAAGGTAATACCTGTTCTGCTTAATGACACCAGTTTGACTGAATTAAAGCATTTTTCTTAAGAAATGAGCAAAAAGGAGAGAAAGCGTCCAGGCTGCTAGCAGAGAACACACCACAAACACTTACCATGGATCTTTTGCACGCAAAAAATGTCATTTGCAAACTCCTACAGTGTCCTTCCCTCAAGCATTGTTTAGGGCTTTTGTTTTCCTGTTAGAAAAAAAGTAAAGAATTAAAAGCCTAGTGGATTTCTGCAGCTTGGCCTAAAGACGTCAAAAAAAGGCTTACTGGGGATTTTGCTACGCTACGGTAACTCGCCCTTTCTTCTTCAATTATTGTTTGTCAACCTGCTCAAAACACGGATTAACTGGCCTGAGAGGGACGACACGACAGCTTCTGTCCCCCGAGGGCTGGGTCAGGGCGGCGGGAAGCCCCCGGCCCCGGCAGCAGCGGCGTTCCGCCGCCAGAAGACGCTCCTCTCTCAGGAAAGGCGGCGGCGGCCGCCCCAGCCAAGCGCCTTCTCGTCGGGAGGGAGAGGAAGAGGGGCAGGAAAGGAAAAGGAAAAGGAAAAGGAAGAGGAAGAGGAGCAGGAGCAGGAGCAGGAGCAGGAGCAGGAGCAGGAGCAGGAGCAGGAGCAGAGCGTGGCGCTCACCTGCAGGACACAGGGGCTCTCCAGGAGGCACTGCCGCAGGTCCTCCCTCACTCCCCCGCAGGCCCGCCCATCCTCCTCCTTATCTTCATAGTACTTGGGCATAGCGGCAAAGCCGACCCTACGCCTTCCCTACGCGGACACCGCTCCCGCCGGCCGCCGCCATCTCGGCACCCTCAGCCCTGCCGCCGCTTCCGGCGGGGGAAGGAAGGGGCGGGGCGGCGCCGGGAAGTGCCCCGGAGCGCCTGCGCCGCGGACGTTGCCGGAAGGCGGCGGGCGGGCCAGCGGCCGGAGGCGTACCGGAGGCGGTGCGGGGGGAGGCGAGGAGGGGGTCGCGCCGCGCCGCGGGCCGGGGCAGCAGGTGAGGCCCGGCCCCCTCCACCGGGCGCTGAGGGGCGAGCGGGGCGGGGCTCGGTGGCGCGAGCCTGGCTTGCTAGGGGTGCCTTCGGCGTTTCCTGCCCCGGCCCCGGGGTGCGGGTGGCCCCGGGAGGGCGGTGGCTCTTTACGGGGCGGTCGCGGCGGCCGCTTCGAGTGGTGCCGGATGGTGTGGGCCGAGCAGCGAACGAGGCAGGCCGGTGACGCCTCCCCCGCTTCTGGCTGCGCGCTCCGGCCTTTCGCCGCCTGCGGAGCCCGTCGGTAACAGCCCAGGCGCCGTCGGGCACCCCCGCGGGGCCGGGGCTTCCTGGCAGGCAGCGCTGGGAGCGCGGTTGCCTGCTCTCAGTTTCCTACTTGCTGCCTTGCCAGCCGCCAGCAAAGGGCCGCGGGCCCGCGGCAGCCTCGCCTGGACGTGCGGTGGTTTGTACTTGGGGTACGGGCAGCAGGGCCGGGGGGATCCTGCCATTCCGCCCCTCTCTGGGGACAACCCCCTGCACTGCTGGGGGCCCCATCAGGGGAAGGACACGGACCTGCGGGAGTGGAGGGTGGCGAAGATGATCAGAGGGCTGGAGCACCCCTCCTGAGGCTGAGGGAGTTGGGTCTGTTCAGCCCGGAGGAGGCGGCTCCGGGGAGACCTTAGCGCAGCCTCCCAGTAGTTAAAGGGGGCCTGTAAGAAAGATGGGAACAGACTTTCTAGTGGGGTGTTTTGCAGCGGGACAAGGAATAACGGCTTTAAACTAAAAGATGGGAGATTTAGGCTGGATAGGAAGCTGTTTGGTTTTTTTTACAGTGAGGGGCGTGAGACACTGGTAGAGTTTGTCCAGTGAGGTGGCCAATGCCCCATTCCTGGAAGCATTCCGAGTGAGGTTGGCCAGGCCTCTGAGCAACCTGCTCTAGCTGCAGATGTCCCTGCTACTTGCAGGGGGTGGACTAGCTCGCCTTTATGGTCCCTTCCCACCCAAACCTTTCTAGGATAGCTTTTGTATCTTCAGTATTGCAGATCACCTGCCCTGGCAGAGGGTCGGACGAGACGATCTGCAGAGGTCTTCTCCAATCCCCCCCATTCTGTGCTGTGGCCTGTATTGTGTGGCTTTCTTCTTGGTCCTCATTCTATGCAAAACCAAATGCATCTTTTGAAATTCCTTCTTTAGCAAAATGCTGCCAACCACTTCAGTTAACTCTCGGAGCCAGGGCAACGGTGCGCTGAGCCCCAGAGATGCTGCAAGGCACACGGCTGGAGCAAAACGCTACAAGTACCTGCGGAGGCTCTTCCACTTCCGACAGATGGACTTTGAGTTTGCTCTTTGGCAGATGCTTTACCTGTTTACTTCGCCGCAGAGAGTTTATAGGAACTTTCACTACAGAAAACAGACGAAGGACCAGTGGGCAAGAGATGATCCTGCTTTCTTAGTACTTCTCAGCATCTGGCTCTGTGGTGAGTGCCGGCAAATGGCATAAAATAGAGGGAGGGAAGGTTTAGGGATGAACATTCGTGGCCCTTCTCAATGCATGGAAAAGAAAGGACCACTCTAGATTGATTATCTTTTAATCAAAGAATAGAAGAAAGTGGCCTAAGCTTTTGGAAGGAAAGGTGGGGATTGGAATCCAGAGGAGGCTTAACTAATATTATGTAGTCCTGAATTAATCTTTCTATTGCAACTCATTTTCTGTTGCATTTCAAACTCTGTAGTTCCCTGTAACTTTACAGACCATAATTAAACCCCCTGCCACACAGTAATGCTTCAGTTAAATAACCTGAACGTTTGGTTTATGTGAATGTTAAACATAAAAAAACATTTTTACAATAAAGAGCCTAGTGCAATACCATATATTGCAGAATTAAGCTACAAACAAAGTGTCTCGTGTAATTTTTAGACTGGATTGCAAATGCAGTAAGTATTACACTTGTTATCTTCCCTTACCTTACTACATGCACAGGTGGAGTTAACAAGAACAGTCTGCAGTAACAATAGTTGACTGTAATAAGCTGTTGGGGGAGCGATATGATTGGCTGTTGTATCATTAAGCCTGAGTACAGACCAGTGTTCTTTAGTCTGTGGAAAGGTTTATATTATGAATAGATCACATTCTGTCTACTGTTTGGGGGGGGAAACCACAACAAACAAAACAAACAAACAAAAAAACACACACAAAAAAACCCCAAACAAACAACAACAACACACACACACACAAAAAAAAAAAAGGCACTGTTGGACTGAAAATCTCAGGAGGAAAAGCAATAAGGAAACTGGATATTTCCTGACAGCATACTCAGGAAAAGTATCAATTTAAGAGCTCATGGTTCTTTTTTTTTTCCATAGTTAACTGGAATCATCTTTTTGTCCTTTCAGTGTCTACCATAGGATTTGGATTTGTGCTGGACATGGGGTTTTTTGAAACAATAAAGCTGCTCCTTTGGGTTGTGTTCATAGACTGCGTAGGTGTTGGCCTGCTGATTGCAACTCTAATGTGGTAAGTAGTGATGTGTGAAAGTGAGCTGGGTATCGCTGCTGGCACACGGGTAGTCCTCTGCTGTTTGCAAGACGCTTGCTTCTTTGCTTGGGGCAAAACTGTGCAGTAACAATGGATTATTAAGTTCTGCACTCTCGTGGTAATTGTTTCAAAATACCTCTTGGAAGAGAACGCAGCTTTTTCTTTCCTATTTCCAGCAGAAGTTGAATGTTCAGAAAGTTTGTACTATGATGAAAATTACAGCTTCTTTTCTTCTTGAGCTGGTTGCTCTTCAGCCATAATGTCAAATAAAACAATTTACTGATGAAAAAAAATTTCTTCCTTATTTTTGTTGAACAGCTTAAGTAAAGCAAGCCTGAGGATGATGGTGTTTGCCTAGGGCAATATACAGTTGGCCCATGCTTCTTGCTGAAGATTTTAGCTATTTCCACTACAGGCAATGTCTGTTCTATTTGATGGCTGTTGGCTTCCTTGCTTTGGCGGCAGTTGCTGTCAGTCTTACCCTGTAACGTAGCGTCCAGAGACGTGCAGAAGGGGAGAGGCAGTAGCGAGACAGTTTACAACCCAGGCCTCAGCACCTTACAGATGTCCCGCACCAGCAAGGGAGCCAGGAGCCCACAGAAGTCAGTTTCTGTGCTGTGGCAAGGAGAGGGCACCCAAGGAAAAGTTATTTTACCAATAACTTAAGGAAGCAAGGGCCCTTCAAAAAGAGTTCTTGGTAATGGAGTTGACATCTTAAACTCATGCTGGTCGGAAAAGGGGCAGATTCCTTTCAAACGGTGACCTCAGGAACTCCTGCTTGTAATTGCAGAATTCAGGCTGACGCACATACAAGGACTGGAGCTGATGGAAGTAAAGGTCCATCTGACCTACTGTCTTGTCTGGGACAACAAAACCCATACATTGCTTGGGGAGGGGCATATAGGAAATGCTTTCCCCCCTCCTCCAGCAATTTGTGACTCTGGTTCAGTCTCCTGAGCAAGAAAAGACTTCAGCAGCTACTGTTTTCTCACTGTCCTTTAAACGGGTTCCTGCAAGCCTCAGTACCAGTCACCTGGCTCCAGTTTGATTCAAGTCCCTGCTTCCAGCACAGGCTCATTTCTTTTTCAAAAGCTCCTGTCCCATTCTCATGAGCCTAAAACCCTTCTTGCCTCACTTCACCTTGCACCCAGGCTCTCTGCCTTTCTGACCTTGCCCTTAGAGTATGTTCGAGGAAGCTACATCGAAAGCTCTGGTCTCAACTCCTTGTTCCTCTTCTAAACGGGATATGTTTTCTGATGTCAGCAGACCTTCAGCTGAAGGAAGCAAAGTCTCAAGGACTTGTTCTGTGGTCTGTAACATCAGGCAGCGTGTGCTCTGTTAGCACTTCTTTTCAGTCAATAGAAGGGGGTCATTTTAAGAGTGCAGGCCTGCCTGCTTTCCGTCCTCCCAGCGCGTCGTGCTGGAGAGGTGGAACACACCCCTGCACCAGCGCTTTTTGGTGTGTACAGACAGAAGCAACCTGAGAAGTTGGAGCTGGATTGACAAATTGTAGCGCTGATCTATTTAGAAGCTGGGTTTCTGTATTGCCAGGAATGTAACTCAGCTTCCCATCAAATGCAAGGGATGCGAGTACAGCTTTAACAATGGTCTGGTCTGCGTGACTCGTGCAGTTTCCCCAGATAGCAGAAGCTTTGTCAGGGTAGCTGGGCTCGCAGATGATTTACTGTCTCAAACCAGCGCTCTGTCAGCCAGCTTTGTAGAGTCCCGTTAACGACACTCTCGAATGGCTTTTCACCTAGGTTCATTTCTAATAAGTACTTGGTGAAGCAGCAGAACAGAGACTATGATGTGGAGTGGGGATATGCCTTTGATGTTCATCTGAACGCCTTCTATCCGCTTCTAGTCATCCTGCATTTTATCCAGCTGTTTTTCATCAACTGTAAGTAGAATATTTTGTGCTCTCTGCTTCAAATGTCACGCTCGCTCAGAAGAGCTGAGAGCAGTTGTCTCTTTCAGATGTCATCATATCTGATTCTGTCATTGGGTATTTTGTTGGGAATACGTTATGGCTGATTGCAATCGGCTATTACATCTACGTGACGTTCCTAGGGTACAGTGGTGAGTAACAGCAGCTTCTTTTCTGTTTGAAACCAGGCGTGTGATCTTAGCCTATTAATTGGTGAAGCAGAAGCTCAGCTGAGTGCTGAAGTCATTGTTTTGTTGTGGTAAAAGAAGTCAGACAGAAAGGTACCAACCTGTTTGCAGCTGGGTGGGCACCTTGCCCAGAGAATTTATATCCTCCTCTTGTTAGACCTATAGCACCACAACTTGTTCTTCTGGTTCCTCTATAAGGCCATTTCAAAATGTTTGCATCGGATAAAAGTTTTGGGGCAAGTTTAAGACTGCAGGGGGGGACAGAACAGTTTCCCAGGGCATTATCTTGGCAGTTAAGCCCTCTTTAAGCTGGGGTAAGGGGAGCAGGAGGAGGGCAGAGATGACAAAGCTGCAGTACAGTTGGGGTTTTTTTTTTTTGCTCTTTCCCCAAGCCCCCTCTCGATGAAGGGCCTCTCTTGAAAGAGCACTACTTTACACTTCCTTCCTTGGTGCTTCTGTTGCAGCATTGCCCTTTTTGAAGAACACAGCTATTCTTTTGTACCCGTTTGCACTTCTCATCATGCTCTATTTGATCTCATTAGCATGTGGATGGAACTTCACCAAGATGCTTTGTTCCTTTTATAAATACAGAGTGAAGTAAAACCAGGACTTCATCTATCTAATGTTTATTTTGGTTTCATCTTCGCTGTCTTGACAGTAAAGAGAGTTAAGGACATTTTGTAAATGGTTGTAAATTTCTCTTTATTGTAGATAACTGTGTAAAAAAAGTTTGAAGTGTCCTTTTTTTTATTAAAATATTTACAACAGTAAACATGTTAGCGATTTTGTTCAAATACTTTTGCAGTACATTCCTAGAAACAAGTTACTTGTACATCTCTGTAGCTTCAGTTAACTGCAACGAGCCTAATTAGCGTAACGCTTACTGCAGATATTTTGCACATACTGGCATAAGCTCTACATTATAAGGGGTTTAAGTGACACCAAAAAGCAGTTTTCTTTAAGACTAATATCAAAATACCTCGCCTTGGGACTGGGGGTAAGTACGGATCTTAAGAGTGTTGCGATGGTGAAGCAACAACTGTCTCTAGCTACAGAACTGTCCCCTCCTTTTATGAAAGAACTTGAGAACAGATTTATTTTCATGACTACTTCCACTATACATGGACAACTCTGGCACACAGAAGAAACGGTGATGAAAGGCACAATTAACATGACCCATATCAGGTTTCCAAATACAGCAGCAAGTTTTTCAACCCAAGCTCTAGAAGTCCAGTGGGCATCATCACATCCAGCGTTACGAGCGGCAGGTCAATGAACATGGAAGGAAAGTACAAGTTCAGTTTGGCTACCAGGGCGGGCTTGTGGCAAGGCCTGCAGCTCTCAAGTCTGGGAGGCAGGAGTATAAACCGACTGTCACAATACCTTCTGGAAAGGGCAGATGACAACTTCCCCAAGCAGTGTTTGGTCTGAAACGTGAGCACTAGGATTCAGTTTCCAAAACACCGCAAGAGTAAACTGGTTACAGTTATAGTTCAATAGTAGACTGATCTCTATGGAAAAAGCTCTATCTTAAAATACCAAATATGCTGGCAGTGCATCTTACAGTACTGTGTGTTTCAGCCAGTGTTAAGGCTTGAGGAGAATCACGTTCCCCTCTCAGCAGATGCTGAGCACCATTCCCCTTTTACCAAGGAACACACTGCACCACTGATCCCCGGAAGGTGAAGGATTCCCATCCCGCAGGCAGCTGCATCCTAACTGCACCTCTTCCCTCACAGGGATCCTGACTTCAGTAAAAATACTTCATACCGAGTGCCCTACAGGGCCATACCATGGAAATCAAGGAAGGACTTGGGGCCTGTGTTACACCATCCCTTGAGCGATGAAGTTTGTGCACACAGGCTTCATCATTCTCAAAATTAAGCTACTTTTAAGTTTTACAGCAGAAATCAGCAAACCCATTAAGAGACCACTTCACCAGGAGAATGACACACTCAGGCTAACTCCTCAGGACATGTTCTTTACATTGGCAGTCAACGCTAGCCTGAAAACACCAGTTGATTAGTAGCCTTTCAGCATTATGCTGGTGCTTGTGAGATGATTTAAAAATGTAAGAGTTTCTTTCCCTTTCTACTACGGTTACTTGCTTTTGCTTCTTCCTTCCTACAGCAAACAAGCACAGAACCAAGGGTTAATTTATTTCAGGACAGCAAGGTTTAAAGATAGTTCATTCCCCCCCAACAAGACTAAAATATTTTCCTAGTTGGAAGCAAACTCCAAATTACTACAGTACTTCATCTGGGACAAATATTTCCAACAAAGAACAGAGATTACCAAAATAATATACGGGGGGGGGAATGAAATAAATGTTACAGGGCTGTTGAATTTTGCCAAAGATTAATCACGTTCCAGCTCATCTGAGGAATCCTGTATCACGTGGGCAAAGTATAAATTGCTTTGCTCTAAAGTGACTCAAGGTATTTGAAAACTGCTTTGGAAACAGCTAGACAAGCAGCAATGCAACAGAGGAGTCTAGGCTTTTATTGGTCCACAAATCCTATGTTTTATCTGTATGAATTTTTCTACACTGTCTTTCACTTAAGAAAAAACAAATTTCTCTATAGGAATATTTTCTACCCATGCAAACAACATGGTTGAGATGCCTGCAAAAGCACACAGCCTTATACAGCACAGCACTTTAGAAACACTCAAAAAAATTACAAAGTGCTAATTTGGGGTGACGTCCTGTTCACATTATTTACAGTTTTCAGTAGGAGCTGAAATGAGCAAAGCAACATTATACTGACAGTCATGTTTCCTTGGTCCAGAGCAATCCCAATCAGCTCAGGAAAGCCAGTGCTTACATCAGCCGGTTTGTTTGGCATCCAGTATAAAAAGGGAAGGATAATTTGCCCCAATAATGAAGGTTTCTGGTAAAGCCTTTGGTTTCACACAAGTTCTCTTTTCTGAGGCTTTAACAGCATCAGAAGGAGTGAACAGGATCATAAAGTAACACAGTTTATTTTGAAACACTTTCCATTACTTGATTACTACAAGGTTCAGTGGCCTAGGGGGGATTTTTAAGGCCACAGCAAAAATAACTTGAAATTAAATAAAGGGAGAAAAAACTCCCCAAAGTCAGGTAATAAGCTTAAGATGCTACGGAACATTCACAGTAATACTGGACTTTATGACTGAGAGATGCAAGAGACACCAGCCCCCCTGGAGCACACCCTGTCATAAACAGTGCCCGAGCTAATGAATGACCGGTGAGCCAAGCAGCAGAAGCGTTCTTACGTCACCATAATTCTAGGAAGGAGACTTGTGCCACTTTAGCCTGACTTGAGGATTGGAATTTGAAAGCTTAGAAAGTCCTAAATAAAATAGCTGTCTGCAGAAATAATTAGAAAATATTTTTTTTCTGCTTTGTCTATTTTGCAGCAAAATTTCCAAGCAAATTTACAAACTACCCGATTGCACCAGGTTTGAATTCACCTGAATCTAGGAAGTGTCATTTTTATTAATGTGGCACAGTTATTTAGAGAGCATATAAGCTCGGGAATGTTTAAAGTGCTAAAGCAGCCCAGAGTATTTCCAACTCCTTCTAGCACAATGGAACAAAAATGCGACGAACTTTAGGCAAAAAAAAAACCACCACCAAACAAACCAGAATAAAACCCAGCACATATTTTACCAAGCATTAGTTAATTTGGTGTCTCTGATAAATTTCCTGTCAACATTTTGAAAACCAAATAAACTGTTAACCAGAGTCCTGAAGTCAGTGTGGTAGGGGTTCTATATATTTAAATGTACGAGCAATGATTCCTCCCAGCTACTGTGACAGACCAGGAACAGCGATGCTTTGAGAATAAGCACACAGCTTGCTTAAGGGGCACCAGTAAATTTTTGAACTCATGGAAAAAGATGAAAATCACTGTCAGCAAAACTACTTATATTAAGAAACTGCAATATCCAACAGCTCTCTGCAGTCTAAATTGTAATAAATAGCTATAGTTTAAATTACTTACATCGTTCGTTCACAGGCAGAGCTAAGAAGGAATCCTAAATACTTTCTGAGACCTTCACTAGCTAACGTGTGCTAAAAAGCCATTGCATGGCAAGAAATTGGTGGCGTGGCCATTATCCAGGGGCTGTGGCTCACTGCAAGAGGTTAAATCCACGCAGGACTCGTGAGCCCGTTCACCCACATCCCTTACTCCAAGGATAAACTCCATTTATGAGACCAGTGCTTAGCTTATGCCCCAGTCTCTATGGGCAAGATGAGCTTTCCAATTAACATTTTATTTACACTATCTGATGTGATCAGAAAAAAGCAAACAAGGCCTAGTAGCTTTCTACTTTTTTTTTTTTTTTTTTTTTTTCAGTGTACACCAGTCAGTCTAAACAGTTCTTATCTCTGCATAGAAATCTTGTCTTCCCCACATCCCCAGACACCAGAGCTAAAACAAGATCACTATGGTCTGGAGAAGCAGTTAAGCTCTTGAATATTGCTGAAGTGTCAAAGCTGTGACACAGTTTTCCAGCGAGGCAGAAGAAAGGACGGGTTGACTCCATCCCCCAGTTGTGATGATGGCTTGCAGTGCTGGAGACCCAGGTTTAAGCTCCTGCTCCGTAGAAATACGTCATGAAAAATAGGCCAAATTTCTCAGTCTAAGTTTCATGCTGGATATATGCATTCAAGATCCTCACCCTAAGTCAGGGACCTCTCAATGGAGTGGGTTTTTTCTGCAGGGAAAACCAGGCCAGCTTTCCCGATGTCAATTCCAGAAAGTTGGTTCACTGCACAACTGAGAACCCCCAAGGCAGGGAAGGTGCCTCCCTTCAGTGTCAATCCATCAGCTGCTTCATTCCTATTAAAGAGTAGAATTTCTGCCTCTGCTTCCTGACCACTTCTGACTGGGTAACCTAACTCTTCCCATGCCTGTGCCCTTACACAGAAGCACCTCTAAGCAGAGGGACTCTTCAGAGCAACGGCAACATTAGTGCTGCAACAATTTCACACGGGATTGAATCCAAACCACTTTCTGTTCCCGACCAAGTTTGATTCATTTCAGGCCACTGTTGTTTCCCATGAAAGGAAAAGGCAGGTACTAACTGGAGGCCAAATTCCATTCCTAGTAAAAGTTAGTGGAAGTTACTACACTCATCAGTAACTGAGTCAAACAGAAACCTTGTTCTTGAACAATGGAAGAAAAAGAGAATCCATAACTGATCACCCTCATGTATCTAAAATAAACATGGCAGTAACAGAACTTTCTTAAAGGAGACCTCTGTAGATAAATGTCTTTAATTACTATTCATTCTCTTGATAAAAGGTAACCACTCACTCCAAAGCAAAGCTGGAGAACGAGGGGTTTTTTTCTTCTTTTTTTTTTCCTTTTTTTTTTTTTTTTTTTTTTTTTTATAATAAAGAAAAATAATTTGTTCAAGCTGAGAAAGTTTTTAAAAAATTTTTTTAAA
>JANHGN010023741.1:23243-43290 GCA_024605025.1 Megaceryle maxima | reverse complement strand
CTGCCATCCAGCAAGATCTGGAGAGCTGGGCAAAGGAAAACCTAATGAAGTTCAATAAGGATAAGTGCAGAGTCCTACCTCTGGGGAGAAACAACTCCATGTACCAGCACAGGTTAGGGGTAGACCCGCTGGAAAGCAGCCCCATGGAGAGGGACCTTGGAGCCCTAGAGAACAATAAGTTATCCATGGGACAGTGATGTGCCCTTGTGGCCAGGAAGGCCAATGGTATCTTGTGGTGCATAAAGAAGAGTGTGGCCAGAATGTTGAGGGAGGTTCTCCTCCCCCTCTTCTCTGCACTAGTGAGACCACATCTGGAGTATTGAGTCCAGTTCTGGTCTCCCCAGTTCAAGAGGGTCAGGGAAATACTAGAGAGAGTCCAACGAAGAGCTACAAAGATGATGAAGAGACTGGAACATCTCTTATGGGGGAAGGCTGAGAGACCTGGAGCTGTTTAGCCTGGAAAAGAGAAGACTGAGAGGAGATCTTATGAATGTTTACAAATCTCTGAAGGGTGGGTGTCAAGTAGAAGGGGCCAGGCTCTTGTCAGGTGTGCCCTGTGACAGGACAAGAGGTAATGGCAGCAAGGTGAAACACAGGTAGTTCCACCTCAACGTGAGGAAAAACTTCACCGTGAGGGTGACAGAGCCTGGCCCAGGCTGCCCAGAGAGGTTGTGGAGTCTCCTGCTCTGGAGACTTTCAAACCCCACCTGGATCTGTTGCTGTGTGGCCTGCCCTGGGTGTTCCTGCTCTGGCAGGGGGATTGGACTCAATGATCTCCAGAGGTCCCTTCCAAACCCTACCATTCTATAATTCTATGATCTAGAAAGAATTCAGGTCCCTCTTTATGCTGGATTTAGAAGTATTTTCAGGAGAGTGAAGGAGGGAGTGAGATGCAACAAATTTTATCACCATCAAAATTTCTTAAAAGATGAACAGCGAAACCGGTGGATTTTTTTTTCTGTCCATTTTCCACAAGATTTTACCTTGCAGATAGCATTACAAAGGTTGATCCAGTCTCTGAATACACTTGTTTAGGGTGGGATGTCTATTAGTGCAGGTGGCAGCTCTGGAGCAACATGCCTGAAAATCTTGCTGGCTGCAGAGTATTGGTGTCCTGGTGCTAGCCCTGAAACAGAAGCTCTTGTCAATCTAGCAAAATTTCAGTAAATGTGCATTCAAGTATGTATGTTGGGATAGACTTACTTGGATCCATCTCTACTTTGGATAAACTTTAATCCACTAAACAGGCAACTGTGTCCAAAAGGCCATTCACCAAAAGCTTTGCAGATGCTTAGATGACCAACTGTTCTCCAGAGAGTGAATCTTCTGCCTCAGGTGCCTCAGACTTGTTTGCCTCAATGACATGCATCTCACACTGGAACCCACCTGAATTTTTAGATAAGGGATTCCATTCCCCTGAACTACTGCAGGAATTTGGGTGTCCACCATGCCTATATACACAATACTCAGCAGTCAGTAGCCATATACAGAAGAGCCCTGGTCTGCGAAGCACCTCTGCACTCCGCAATGCAGAGAACTTCCTTTTGTTTGGGAAGTAGGGAACAACCCCACGCTACAGCCTCCCAGAACTGGGGGAAGATTTTGTCCTAAACTTTACCTATAGAAGCTGCTAAGATTACAAATAGCTGTCTCATTCAAAAAGATTTCTTTTCCTGGCTAGAAGCACAGTTGCTTTTCAGGATATGACTATGTGAAGATGTCAATGACTTGTTTTTCTGTCTAGCAGACCTGTTCCTCAATTGTAAACATACTGGTGACCATTACAAAAAGAAAAGTGATTCTCCCTCTTCATAAATCCTGTTAGTTTTACAGAGCCAACACAACAGCAGGCAAGCCAGATTTGAGTTCCCTCTCATAACAAGGAAAACTGGTTGCTAAGCTGTATTTTGTCACACCTGCACAACCCCACTGAAAAGGCAGGTGTAAACAGAAGCTGTAATTTGCCCTGCTGTTGCTGATGCATGGGAAGGCAAAAAACCCAGCTTGAGCCAGAGCCCCAGTTGAATGCACAAGGCTGCCAGGCAGAAAAACAAAAACATCTTTTTACTACCAAACTGCATGTATTTAATCTGGAAATCACTAAGGCACAATAACTATGGAACCCCACAAAGAAGTTTTTTAGAGTCAATTTTCAGAGGAGAGCTGCAATTTCTCTAACGAACTTGCATTAAACCCTCAAAAAAAGTTAATTAAGAAAATGATATTTTTTTTCAATTTAAAATAAGTATTCTGTTGCTGAATAATACAGTATGTACAGTAAATATGGTTTGGCTGGAAAGGTTTACTGCAGGGCTCTACTGGTACAGATAAAAGTTCCATTCCCATGCAACTTCAAACACACTCAGACACTCCATGGAGGGAAAGAAAAAAAAAAAAAAAAAAAAAAAAAGAAAAGAGGCAGCACCTGAAGCACCACAAGATCATAAAAAAGCAGAACACAGGTTTGCAGAAATTGCACAAAACCTACGGGGGGGGAGGGGAGGGGAAGGTCAGATATTTGCTACTAAAATGGGTAACTAAAGTATATTCCTTTTCCCCATCTCACATCACCTTTCAGCAGAAGCAGAGTACCACATGTTTTTTTCCATCAGTAAATTAAGTCTGTAAAGAGCAGAAGGTTTCCTTTTAGGGTCACTCAGATTAAGAAGGAGATTTTGAAACCACATTCAAACATTCCTGTATTCATAGTCTCCAATTTTTCTCTTTAACTAATCCAAGAAAGAAATAATGGCAGTGCCCTGAAACAGAAGGCAGTAAATAAGAATATCAGAAAGATGACAAAGAAAAATACTGAGGAAGGTTCAGAGAAAAATATGTGTGTACAGTGTGACATAGATGCAACCTATATGGAAGGAAAGCTGCAGATTAAAAGAGTCTGTTAGTCACAAGCAGAGAAACATAAAAGGAGGAAGAAATCTAAGAAAAAGTCTACTCGTATCATTAAGTGAGGAGAAATACAGTGTAAACCTCTAAGAATGAAAAAAATCCTAACCTTTACAGTGACTCATACTTATAAAAAAGAAAGTGTAAGTTTTGCCAAAGCAAACAGAAAAAAACCTAGTGAGGTAGTGCAGCCTTGATGCCTGAAAAAATGTTAAGTTCATATTCTAAGAAGACCACAATACTTTAACTGTGAGCAGCTTATGCTTCCTTGCTAACCCCAGTGAAGCATGAAGAAGAATTATTTGGTATTCAGCTTTGGTTTTCCCATATGAAGCCAAGAGGAAAGCAGGCCATGGCCCATCAAGGAGGTTCCTGGCCACCAGGGAGAGTAGATAACTTCCTGGGGGCTGAGAAACCCCTCACCCCTGGGACAATCAGTGCTTGTGCTCTGCAGCACAATTAAAAAGATTCTTGAAAATATGGCTGCTTTAATGTTTATGACAGTCTCTTTATCACTACTTAATTCCCAAGCTGTAAATAAAACCAACCAAGATCTGTAGCCTACACAACAGCTACCCTTGGGTATGGTAACAGCCCACTGTTATGAATTCACCAGGGTGGAGTGCAGGGCATGGGTCTGTTTGGAACAAAATTCTGTTCCCAAAACTGAATTTCATTTTCTTATGATCACAGATGACCAGGGGAAACAAGATGAGCCAACAGCCTGCAAACATCACAAACTAAGACTAAGGGAAGACATTTATTTCTATAGCACACAGAAAATGTGACAACATCACCTGCAGCTCATGGGCCCCACTGACTAACACATGCAAGACAAGACACCATTCAAATGACTAAACACCAACCACATGCTGTGCTCAGAAGCTCACATTGCAGAGGGCCTTCAAGAGCAGATACAAGCACACCCTTCTGACAAGTCTCAGAGTAATCCCCTTTCCTTCAGAACACATTCTTTATACCAGAAGCACCATCTTCACCAAAAACCTGTTACATAGGCAGCACAGATACCTGCTTGCTCCTTTCCTTTGTCTAAATGTGTAATACTGCAAACAAACAAGGGTGAACAAGCAAAACAGGACCTCAGCAAAATCCAGGACTGGAGACATGCACACTGCCCACTAAAATGTGACTTGCTTTGGCCATATAATTTCAGAAAGCACAAAGTTTCTTACTTGTTTGCAGGTGAAGAAGGAGTTCTTGCTTGCTCTTGTTCAATGTCTTTTTCTTCCGCAGAGGAGAACCCAAACCTGCCAGCTACTTCCCAACAGCTGCCTGCTGTTAGGGCTCAGTGAACCCACTGGAGACTAATTTACAGCCTAGAGCAGGGCACTGAGCCAGTGGGGAGGCAGCCTGGGTAACTCAGCTCTGAAAAGAAACTTTGCAGGCAAAAACTTCAGAGCGGAAGGGGAAAATAATTCTTTCTTCATTTAGCTGTTTTCATTCCCATCGCTCTTGTTCCTTTTTTTATGATAACCATTCTTGCAGCTTTCATCATCTTTTAGCCTGTCTTTCTTTTTACATCAAGCATTTCTATAGCTTCAATTTTCTGAAAAGGAATAAGCTGAAATGAAAACCTAAAGGTGTATTTTACAGCTAAGTGAAAAATGTACAGTTTATACTGATAAATTAAAACACATATCCAAGAGCTCTTAATGTTTTACCAATTGTCCTTCACAAAACTTTCACTGAAATGCTTATTTGCTTACAAACCAAGGGGAAAATCTTCTTGTCACCATGCTTTTGCATCACAAATTCTGGCAGCTCCTGCTGCACCAGGGCAGTAGTCTGACTCGGCCCACACTGCTAGCCTTGCTCAGCAACAGGCATTATTAGGTGCTTTGGGGAACAAGCCAGGGGAATAAGCACTTACAAAATTGCCTTCCCCTATTTAGAGGTTGCACTCCTTACCTGCTAGAAGAGCATGGTCCAAGGTGTTCATTTCTCAAAGAGGTATTTTAGGAAGTTTGTGGGAGCCTTTGAATGTCAGGGCTTCTTCAGGTGGGCATTTATTTGAGTTTTTACATATGTCCTTGCAAACAACATATGCAGATGTTGCCATAAAGTCATAAGTAATGTAAATTCAAATTACAAAAATTCTCGTGTTTTGGCATTTCTGCTTGCTGTTGCTTTGTAAACGCAGGACAACTCCTCTGCAGAGGAGATGCATCACTGAAATCTTAGTCACACAGTCTGTGAGTCTGCAGACTGGGTGCATGTGAAGCCTTCCCACTAGGATCCTTCCCTCTCACACATGCCTGATCTCAAGGGTGGGTGTAATTCATTCTCATGTCCTCTCACACATCTTCCCTCTCATTACCAAGGTTGTGATTATACTGGATAGAGTCTTCTCGAGTCTATTAAAATGCACGTTACATGGCAAAAAGACCTTCAGCATCCAGAATTGGCAGTCCAGCATGTTTCAGCTCCTGCTGACACTAGTGGGAGTCTCCCACATATAGGGAGCTAAGTATCTGAGCAGGGATCTGTGGTGTGGATATGAGGACAATATTGCCTTGAGTCACTGCTAGTACATAAGCAAGTAGAGAAACATTTTTCTTCGGTCTGTTCTTTGGTATCCTGAAGATGAAGCATCTTTACTCTCTATTCAAGAAACTCACCATGTGCTGCTCTGGACAAAAAATGTCAGGAATAATTAAAGAAGACATCTGCTGTCCAATCTTCTGACAGAAGCATCTTTGATAAATAATACGTCTTTAAAATCTTGAGAGGTATGAATGGGATGGCAAATGAGGAGCTCCTCTTCAGCACACAGGCCTTCCTGGGTGACCTCCTACAGCACAAGCAGCTTATAATATCCTGGAGGGGGCAGAAAAATAAAGTAGTTTTAACAGATTTGTCAATGAAGCTGTCCAGTACACGTATATGCTATAATCAGGTACTCGCATAGCTCACAGCAGACACTATTATGCAATTCATGAAGTATCAGAGAGCTTTGCACAATGAATTCAGGGAAGAAAAGGTAAAATAGCAGACTGAACTCACCAACACAGCCAAAAAGCAAAGTAACACATTATTAAGAGTTTGCACAATGTGCGTCCTTTGTGCAGAACTGCGGTGACAAATGTCCATGCAGTTACAAACTACATGGCATTACAATTTTTAGACCTCAGGGAGCATCCTTTCAATTTTCTGTCCATCATTCATTTTTAGATCTGGTAGCTTACACACTTCGTGTGCTCTTATATCAGAAGGTGACATCCAGTGAACTGTCAGCACCAAACCATTTTCCATCTTTGGTTTTGAATAATTCGATTTAAAATGATTTGTTACATTTCAGGGGATGTGGAGTGTCCCTGGAGCTGGAGGCTTTGTGGCAATCTGAGCCCTAACCCTAATGGCAGCCTGGGGCTGAGGTCCACAGCACGGTGTATGGCACAGGTGAGAAAGGAAGGTGTGGAAGGACAGTGCTGGTGCAGTATTGTGCTTCCCTTGGCACAGTTCTGGGGAGCTCAGCAACAGGCTGCCGTTAGGGTTCGAGTTTAGAGAACTACAAAACCTCCAGCTCCAGGGACACTGGGGATGCAAAAGGCATGCCAAGGGGAGCATGACACTCTACCAATATTGTCCCTTTAATATACCTACTTCACAGGTAAAGCTAAACTCTTTTTCAGCCACTTTATTCCCTGTTTCTTAATTTAAGATTTGGCTGCAGATTTTACAAGCTGCATTTCAAGAAAATAAATGAAAAGGCTTCCCAGTTCCCATAGGGCTCTCCTGATCCCTATGCTAGGGATGTCTGTGACAAACAAATATATAAAGAAATACTTTATCCCTTCTCACAATTAATAAGTAACAATGAACCTTCTTCATCATGGAAAACCATGCAACTAAAATTTTAACAGAACCAGTCTTTGCAAATCAGGGCTCTTAACTGAAAGGCAGTTCTGGATAAGAAGATATAGACCAAATATGTGCATATAAATTACCTAGAAATTATATATATCCATATTTACTGGTTTGGATTAGATTAGCCTATATGGGAATTCAATTTAAGAGAGGACTGAAAACCCACATCGCTTTGCTGAGGGTACTTGAGCTAATCTCAAGTAAAAAAAGTATTTCAAAGAGGTATTGTTATGTAATAGGCAGTGCATTAGTATGGAATTGAAAAGTGCTCTTAACTGAGAAGGGGCTCCCACATGGTTTGAATTTGACAGATTCAAAACAGCAGCAGGACAGTTCATTAGGAAAGGTGAGACAGATAGGCAGAAAGACATTTGAGTATGGCCCGCAGCAAGCTACTCCTTGCTCATACTTTGAGACCCTGAAATACAGTTTTCACAGTTTTGGGTTTGGGGTTTTTTTTCCATTTGTGTGTTCCATGGGCCAATTACATTAAACTTTGGATATTTTCCCATCTACTTGCCAACCACCATTTACTTAACATAAACATTGATTTTTTTGTCTCAGTTAATCAGAGATCATCTGACAGACTCTTACAATGTCTAGATGACTCTGCCGAAGGAAAACTTCACACAGATCCTATTAGATTGCCATTACTTTACTGAGGGGGGAGTATTTTTATATCTGATTTCATTTTCCTTTCCCTTCTGACAAAAGAAAAGCCATGAGCAGAATCATGCCTGACTGAATCCATCCTACATAAGCAGCAGCAAGAATGCCTAAGATTACTCACAACCAGAATGAAATAGTACCCATTTCAGGTTACAAAACTGACTTGAAAGAAGGGAGAAAGGGAAAAAAAACCCCACTCAGTTCTAGCACAGATGTTATGTACATGTGTATGTGTCGAAGTAAATTCTCTGAGGACTTCTTTTGACTTGGAAGTAGGTGGTGCTTAAAGACTTTACAGTTTATAAAAAACCCAACTATGTAGACAGATTCAAAGACATCTTCTTGTCTCACGTTTGTACTTTTTTGGTATTCAGTCTGAGAAAACAAGCACAATGTAAGTGCTGCAAATGTATTTAAAACTTTACATATTGCTAAGGGGATTGCACAAGATTTTATAAGTTGTTTTGTAAGAGCCTCCAGCACAGCCACTCTTGTTTCCCTTCAGTACTGTCCATGAATCCTGTTTAACTGAGTGTTAAGCCTGGAAACTCCTGAGGTGCACCTGGATGGTAAACACTCTTTTGCTGCTTTAATCTCCTTTGGACTGCACGTGCACCTTATCCTTAAAAGCCTAAACATGATTCTACATTTTGATAGAAGACCAGAATCCAGTTTTAATTTGCTTTTATTTATTGGCTAACCTAGCCCATCACTAAGGTTGCATTACACAAAGATGAAAGCCTGCTGTGCCCCCTGCTAAATAGGTAGGTGATTACATACAGTCAACAACCAAAATTAATACTAAGGAAAAGTTCAAGGCTGTTAACAAAGAAGCTAGAAATAAGAAGCCTTTTAACAAACACCTTCTAATATTCTGATTTGTTTGGGGTTTTTTTTATGAGATCAGCTAACCCAGGTTGCTAGTGTAACACAAAACTCTCACTGGGTACTATTTAAATCTTGTCTTTTTGCTGACATTTGTCCTTTGAAGTAAAAGGATGGGTAAATTTGGTTACAAAAACTAGAAGCAGACACAGACTTTTGTTTGCAATTCAATCCACAGATGTGAAAAAGAAGAATTAAAAAAACCCCAAACACTTTTAAAGAATGAAATGTCACAGCTACTCTTCCACAAAAGTAACTTCGGCAATTTGTGTTCTCCTAATACTTTACTGTGCCTCTGATTCAGACAGGAAAAAGTCTAATTTATATGGACGTCCACATTTAGAAATAACAGTTTTGAAAAGAAGCAGGAAATGTGTTTTCTCAAAATAAATTAAATGAGAAAACTCCACTTCTCTTGTGGTAATGATGAGACTGCTTTAATGCATTTTTATATACTTTTCATCTTTAGTGAAAGAGGATATTCTAAATTAAAATGCAATTATTTTACCAAGAAACATACCCTTGTGCCCTTACAAGAATGGCCGTAAACCGAAGAGCTGAATGTGGTGGACATTATTGAGCAAATAATTGCCTCCTCCAGAGAATGTCATATTATGTCTCCTATACAATGCAAAACAATTTATTTCATAATGCATTTTCACAGAGATACATCGCTACTGGCGGAAGTTATGTAATACTGAAGCAGTCTATCGTGAAGAGCTTCAATGAAAAGGAAGTGGTATAAATGCAGACAGATGAAAAAGTGAACTAAAAAGCCTTGTATGTTTGTATTGAGGGTACTGGTCTCAAGCTTGGGAGTTGGCAATGAACAGAAACTTGCCTATTGCAGGTAGCAGAAGAAAACTAAACTTTCCTAATGCATTGTTAAAGCGGGGGTGAGGTAGAGAAGTGGGGAATATGGTGGGGTGAGGGGGGGAACTACTGTTAACAGCAGAGAGGAGAGAACCCCAGGATTCATTTTAGACGGACTGATGGAATGCTGTAGTTAGGAGATTAAGAATGATACAGGGAGAAAGCAGAGCACTGTGTATTATGTGAAAAGCCTTGAAGACAAGGAGACTGTTTTATAACTGCAATAGTTCAGAATCACAGAACCACAGATTGGTAGAGGTTGGAAGGAGCCTCCAAGGACCATCTAGTCCAACCCCCTCTTGCCAAAGCAGGTTCACCTAGGGCAGGTTGCACTGGGATGCATCTAGGTGGGTCTTTAATGTCTCCAAAGGAGGAGACTCCACACACTCTCTGGGCAGCCTGTTCCAGTGCTCCATCACCCTTACAGTAAAGAACTTTTTCCCTATGTTTAGGCGGAACTTCCTGCATTCTAGTTTGTGCCCACTGCCCCTTGTCCTGCCACTAGGCACCACTGAAAAGAGCCTGGCCTCATCCTCTTGATGCCTGCCCTTTAGATACTGATAAGCATTGATAAGGTTCCCTCTCAGTCTTCTCTTCTTCAGGCTAAACATGCCCAGGTCTCACAGCCTTTCCTCATCAGAGGGATGCTCTGGTCCTTTCCTCATCATCTTTGTAGCCCTCCATTGGACTCTCTCCAGTTGTTGCCTGTATCTCTTGAACTGGGGAGCCCAGAATTGGACCAAATACTCTAGATGTGGCCTGACTAGGGCAGAGTAGAGAGGGAGGAGAACCTCCCTCAACTTGCTGGTCACACTCTTCTGAATGCAAATGAATGGGTGCATCTTACAGTACCATGGTTATGAAAGCTGGTGTGTAGTACTGGTGTTGAAGACTTCACAGACAAAATCTCCTGTGAGAAAATGAATGAATGCTTGTAGAAGCTTCATTTGCTGGCTGGTGATTGTTCACTGAAGCCATAGAATTTAGGAGCACAGAGAGCTACAAAAATATTAATTCTGCTAAGCACCTGTCATGGTAGTTGCAAAGATACTTCTGGTTCCTCAACAAAACTGGTTTGGGACTTAGGATGAATGTCCCTTCCCTTCCCTTCCCTTCCCTTCCCTTCCCTTCCCTTCCCTTCCCTTCCCTTTTCGTCTTGTCTTGTCTTGTCTTGTCTTTCTCTTCTTTCTTTCCCTTCTTTTCTTTTTCCCATTTTTTCTTTTCTTTTTTTTTTTTTTTTTCCTGAACCAAAACTAAAGCAAAATTTCCTGAAAAACTAAAGCTCAAACTTTTCTCCAGCTCCAGAAGCAGTGCTAAAGCTCAAGAATCAATTGCAGGAACTAAGGCATGGAATAACGTACCAACAACTTGGAGGAGCAGAACATGTAGTTTCACTGCTGATCTTGAACCATGGGACACCCACCGATTCTCCAAAATTGTTCTAAAGACAAATGAACTGTAATAGTACATCATGCTGTGATTGCATGTTGATGCTATTTCCTGAAGCGATGTGATGACACCGTGGTAGGACCATTAACCCATCTGTCACTTTCTGCATTTGTCTCAATCAAACTGACAAAAGCATTGTGTAAATGTGACTTTGAGCAAATCCAGTGTTATGGACCTGACATAAAAATGCAGTTTGTGTTGAAAAGAGGGACTGACATGACACAGAGACATTTGAAAGTAGGACTCTTGCTAGAGAACATTTAAATAAAAGATTTGTCATTCCTTTCAAGCAATTTTAGATTATTGCTAAGACACCCCAAAGATCGCTGTGATATTTTGACAATTGGACTGCAAATATTCTATATAGCATCACACCAGGCATCAGAAAAAAAAAAAAGAACAAATTCCTCTAAGGTCTCATGTTTCTAAAATAGAGACATCCCGTTATCTGTAGCCACATCTGAAAATAGTGCTGCTGCACTGGTAGTTTTAGAAACACCATTAGGAACTGTTAGGAACAATATCTTGATAATTTGGTTGCCCACATCTCAGCCAAAATTTCCATTTCCATTAACTGAAATTCTGGTGGATCAAGGACTATATGGCTTGGTTAAAAATGACTATATGCATCAGAAACATCCTTCCTTTTCATATTTATTTATAAAGATAAAAGTATACTTTATAGGTCTGTTGATATTTAGAACTAGTATGTAGAAGTAAATAATAATGAGAAATAGTATTTACGAGAAGATTGGTGACAGAGTTGAGACTGCAAAGAAACTCACATTGCAATGCATTCAGTAATCATTGCCCTGCTTTCCAAATATTGTTTCACTGGTAAAAGAACTGTTAATTCTAGAACATTTCAGGACAGAGAAGATGAAAAAGCCAGTAGTTTCTTAAGAGTGACTAACTAGAGAAATAGAAACTAACTATAGAAATGGGAGCTAAAAGTTACAGGGTCCACAAAGATACTGGTTTGGTGACACTTTCTCCCCCCAGCCTCTATCTAATGTCCCGCAGTGTCCACCCCTCCCTCACTATCCATCTTTTCATTCCAAACACCGAGTCTGTTTATTGATTTTGTTGCGTTTCAGCAGGATCAGTTCCATGATCCAGATGAAGAGGAGTACACCCAGAACGCTGGCACTGGCACAACAAAGTGAGCAGCAGCTCAACCCATCACCGACACTGTGCTCAGCTCTGCCAGGCTGTTTATTTCCAGACCCAGACAGCTGCCTTGTCATGGCTGAAGAAGCAGGACAAGGGGGGACAAGCTGGTGAAATGGGAGCAAGTGGAAGTACATGGACAGAAGGAATCTCCCACTAGTATTGCCACCAGAAAATGTACCTCAACCTGGGCCTTTAGTGCTGTTGCTCCCTAAAGTGCAATCAGAGCAGAAAGAACAAATTGAGGAGGGCTTGTGAAAGCTTGCCTGGTTTTCCTACCATATTTGTTGTCTAAAAAAAAAAGTTATTATCTCCCCCTAAAGCCTTGTGTAACAAATAACCTGTTCCATCTGCCAAGTTTTCTTTTTTCTGTCTCTCTCTCTTTTTTTTTTTTTTTTAATGCCTCAATCATCCAGGGATAAAGGAACAGCAACTGTATTTATTTTATTTCCCTAAGTGTAATCTCTCTCCACAGCAGATGTGACAATTTACTGCCAAAGTAAGTTCATCACACAATTAGCGGTGTGAAAGGAAAGCCTATTGTGTATCACAATGATTTTTCTCGCCATTAGCAGTTAATAATTACCGACACCCGCTTCGGGGAGGGCTGATCTCCCTCCCCACCCCCGCCCAGGCACAGAACCCTGCATCACCATTTCTCTGCAGCACCGACAACGATGTTCTGCAGGCACAGGGAACAGGGGCAAAGAGAAGATGCTTTGTGATGAAGCTACTGCTTTACTTCTCCCAGCCAGGCCCGTTTTCTCAGGTGGCATTCACAGTTGTGTATGGATTGGCATCAGTCCCCTGAAGTCACTTCACTGGGTTGATTATTTTTCCATTGCTGGTATTTTGTGTGAGCTGTGGCTTTATGGTTACTGTAATGACTTTCCTATAAACTTTTATTGCATTTTCTAATACCATTTGATAAATATTACTAGCACAATACTAAGTTCAAGATTTTATATAAACTCCGTGAAGTAGTAATAATAAAGATTGTTAAAACTAGACCTTTAATCTACACAACTTATTTTCATACAAATCACATTCTAGTAACTGACCCTGTCTTGCTCTTTTGTCACTATCAGCATTTCCTGTGACAGGTACACTGGGTCCCCAGTGAAACAACTGTCTCTGCTACCATTGCAAACTTTTCTGCCTTCTAAAAAACCAGTTCTATTTTGGGGCTGATTTTTATTTTTATTTTTTTCTTTTTGAATGGGGGTTGGTTTTTCACTGAGAAATCACAGAGATTGTTGTTTTCTAGTAAAACTGCAACAAAGAACTAAATTAAACCAACAGAACTCCCAACAGAGTCAATGCGTCAGAAATTTATGAAGAGCCAACTAAGAGTGTAAAGTTAATGAGCATATATTGAAGCCTGTTAAAACACCATGTACATGCTTCTCTTCTGGGAGTAAGGCAACCTTCAGACTACATTAACCTAAAAGTACTTTACCCCAAACAAGGGCATGCACGCCGTAGTTTAAAGGCTTTTATTTATGCCCATTAACTTTACTTGAGTTGTCTGCACTCTCCTGCTCCTCTCTGAGCAAGCTCTGAAGTTTCTGTCCATCTCTCTGCTGCTCTATGACAACTTCCACCCAAAGCAGGACTCTACCAACCAGAGAGCCACGGTTATTCCTAAACCCTAATCACCAATTCACTCTGCTTGTTGATCACTCCTTGCTACAGGGGACGGGGCAGTCATGTTGTGGAGCCTGCCATCCTATTCTGCGTTCTACTGCAGAATGGGCTCTCTCTTTTCATTAGCTGTGGTGAGAAATATGGCACATGGTTTTCATATCTACTTCGGATGTGTAGTGTGTGTGCAAATAGCATGTCCTATCTCCTGGGATGTACTGGGGAGCCAAGAGAAAGAGAAAGCAGTAATGTATTGTTCAAGGAGATGGGTTGAGTGCCCTGGTTGCTGTTCTTTACAGTCAGTAAGAGATCTGTATTACTCAGTTTAGAAATGAGTGATGTTTATTCAGGCAGCATTACTGACAAAATGGGAAGCAGTTTCTATAGTTAGATCAGGAAATGGAAAGTAGTTTTTTAATACTTGAAAATACAAGGGCAGTGTAAAATAGATGCTGGATACAAAATAACCTGAATTCACAACAAGCAACTTGTCACAACCATGTAACTGGCAAGTCTCCAGGTAGCTTTTACTGCTACCACAGTCAGATGCATCATTCATTTATCAGATCGAGTTTGGCTATATCATGGTCATACAAGAACTTTCTGCTTGTTCTTCTGCCACCTTCCTCTGCCACTTTGCTCTGCTGGTGCCTCTGCTCCTCATTGGAATCTCAGCTTACATGACTATGTCACCTGCCTTGGAAGTGTTGCAGAGCTCAATCCTGTCCTTTTACATGTAGACCTTTCATTAACCAGCATGCCTACCAAGTGCATCTGACATGTTTATCTAGCCATTATACCTCCACTTGGACCCTGCTGAGACCTTGGATTGCCTTACAGCTGGGGAGAGGCAGCATGTAAGCAATGTGGTCCAAATATGCAGACGCATCCCAGGCCTACATCTTCACTGCTTGCAAGCCTTCCCTTTAAGAACACATCACAGGCTGTCAAGAGAGTTTTCAGAGAAAAGTAATAAGAACTGCTGTATTTACTGTCATAATAATGGGATTGTGTGATATCACAGGTGACTGATCGTTTTCCTCTGATCAAGATAACTGGGATGTGAGAAAAGAGCCTCCCAAATTCTGTCCCCCTTTCTTCCAACACCTAATCCTCTTTGGTGTGCTCGGAAAGGGGATTGCAGTGGGTGAGAAGGAATGGTTAATCCCCTCACTTTGTGGTGGTTCAGACCAAATCCACTCCTTTGCCTCATATCACTTCCCATAAGAAGCTGCACCCACAACATAGCTGTCTTCACCAGCTGTCTCTCTGGTCCCTGTGCTTTGTGTGCCAAGCTGGTAACACACTGTTCACAGAAAAGGTTGTTAGACATGGTGCAGGACTGGGGAATAACATTTATTCGAGAAGATTCATTCATTGTAGGCTATTTAGGATTTGAAATGGGCACCAGCTATTCCTCAAAAGATAGATCGCAGAGCTGCAGAAAACAAGGTGAAAAGAAATTTGAGAGGTCATCTAATTTACCCCATCTCAAAAGGGCCATCTGTGGCACATTTATCTGACCATTTCTCAAAAGCCTTCAAAGATGAAGTGCCCGTGTTCTATCTCTCTGGGAGTTTTTAGAGCAACGATCCCCAGAACAGGCATCCCTGTCTCCTTTCAGCAGGCAGCCAAGTAGCAGCGCAGTTGCAGTGCACAGCTCCCACTCGTGTTTCCATATGCTGGGAAGCATTTTCTGACAGCACAGGAAAGTTGGCTGCTACATTTCTCAATGCTGGGTTGTACAAAGTGGTTACAGCAAAGAATCTCCCTTCAGAGCAAATCCTCTCACACACGCAAGCCCTCAGAAGAGATTTTTTCTGGCTCACAAGAGTTGCTGCTGAGCCTGGAGCATATTGCATCATGTGGGAGAGGATTTCGCCCCGTTCTAAGCTTCCTCATAATTTTTGTGTCAATTTCAATACATCAAATTAGGGATTTCTAGCAAAGCTGGATAAAAGAAAAAGCACTAATTCGTACTTTTCAGAGCAAGGAGTTACTGGCCAACCGTTATGCATTAAGAACCATCTTATAAAAAATTTATTTTGTAGGTTCTCCCTCCCTCACACCAAACCACTAATGCCTGCACAAGAAGCCTTCCAAACTTTTTCCAGCCTTTGCATGCTGCATTATTATCTGCACATCTTGCCCATTTGGGTATTTAAAAACAAGGCTGCAGCCACTCTCATCTGATTTGTCCATAAAAGCAAATTGCTGCTTATTGTTTTCAGTCTTCTCACTTTGCAGTGCATCAGCTGATGACCAGGCTGCATTTTGCTACTCCAAGCTCTAAACTTAATTGTCACTCAGAAGTATCTGTAACACTTCTGTCCCCTCCTGTCGTTCTGAGTTTCTCATCAAAATGAATTAGTACATGGTGATTTGTTTCCTTATAAATGATACTGATTAAAAAGAAATCAGAATCTGATACCATGCCACTTGGCAATGGCAAACAAAGTGTAGCTACATTCTTCTGAACATGGACTTTTAACAGAAGTGAGAAACAGAAGCATTTTTCCCCTTCACTGCTCTGCCTCAGGCTTTTTTTTTCCTTCTTCTTCTTTTTCCTTTTTTTTTTTTTTTTTATAATATATATACACACAACAGACTTCTCAGTACCCTTCCTGCATAGCCTATTCACTTCTAAAGGAACAGAATGAATCTCCTTGAAGACTCTCCACTATTAATTGTTTATAATGCATCTATCTGAAGGAAACACAACAATACCTCAACAAACATTTTATATTACTCATAGCAGTAAGTGGTCTAGAAAGTTTGTTTGAGCTGTTCTCTCATGGCTGAAATAAGCCTACTTCATACTTTTCAATACTGCCTTGGGACTTAGTGCACTAGACATACATTTAAAAGTTACATAAGATTAATTTTTTATGCCACTGAAGCGAATTGCCTTTGTAATTAAATGTATTTTCAGTTGTCCTCTTTTTTTTTTTTTTTTGTTAATCCAGAATGCTATTTAGCTTACGTTTGCATTTGGAAACTGAAGTATAAAAGAATTATAATATGGAATGTGAGAGCTATGTTAAAATTTATTTTCTAAGAAAACTATATTCTTGTAATTTATTGGTAATTAGAGGAAATGTTTTAAAATGAAGAGAACTTGAGATGGGAGCAATTCTCTGTCTCCTGAATTTTCATCTGTTGACGGAAAGAGAATTCATTAACGTAGAAATAATATCTGTGAGTAAGGAACAGATACGTCTCTATCTCTTCTGAGTGCGAGCATTGAATATCATATGAACTCAGTAATATTAAAAGAACAGAAGATGTGATGGCTACATTATGCATGAAGCTGGTATAGTTTGCTCCTTCAGACATTGTCAGCTTACTTGTGCTTTTTTCATTCCTTTTACAGCAGAGATCAGAGAGCAAAAGATTCCCTTGGCAGGGGAGCTAAATTGGATAATAATATATCAAGGGTAATAGGAAGGGGGGAAGGGAAGAGGGAGGTTTTCACTCAACAGCCTTCAAAGATCATTAGTGGAAAGTTAACACTGAAATATCAGTGAATTCATGTTTCTGCAAATTCCACTTTGCTTTCCCAGTTTTATTTTTCAAGCATACCAATGGAGCATACAATACAAGAAAATCTCTGGGGTCTATGAAATTATTTCCCTGCCAGACTGGAATTATTCTCAAGAAAATGTTTACTACTATTATAGTTTGTTACCTTAGAATGTCCCAAGGAATGTTTCACATGAACTAGCAAAAATCCTATTTTGAACAGATGAAATGTAGCTTTTTAATACTTAAATCTTCCCAAGTCACTGCTTCCGTTCATCAGGGACAGGATACTAGATACTTAGGCTGCTACCAGTTCCTTTGTTTTTCAGCTCAGGAAAGAATTCTTACCCAGAGCAGCACTTAAATAAATAAGTCCTTTCCTGAATCAGAAAGTGATCACTCTCTAGGTGATATATATTTGGCTATTTTAAGCTTTACTTTTTTTCCTTCTAACTCTCCTTTTTTTTTTCCCCCATTCTTTTTTTTGGTTGGTTGTTTTTGTTTTGTTTTTCCTGTTGTTCCTCTCTAAGATGTCTTGATTCTTTTTGTCAGTGTTCTGGTGAGTAAGTTCCCAGAATCAGATGATTTGTGATCACCACTCTCACGTGCATCCACTTGACCAAAAAGTTGGAGCTATTTAACTTTGCACTTTTATCTGCTTCATTACAAGAACATTACTGTGTGAAGTTCGATCAGGTCTCTCAACAGTCACTATTTACATCAGTGCTGACTCTCCTTCCTACTCCATCAGACAAACTATGATGAAAAGGAGAGGAGCACAAGACTGTCAGAAACATCACCCAGGTACACTCCCAAGTGGTGAAGGAGACTTCAAGGCTTTTTGGGTGACAATAAGTAGAATGACAAAGAGGATTGCCTCTTGATTATGGAAAGCACAAGGCAGGGTAAGAAATCATCCACCAATTCTCCCTTCCATCATATACATTAAATGAGGCTGAATTTTATTCGCAGAGCAAACTCAATCCACATAGCTTATTGTGAACAGTAAACTTGGTCCTTGTCACCTCTTACTCTGTGTCTCTAATTCATCACTAGATTCTGTTCTTCTCCACAATTTCAAGTATCCCTTTTGGATTTGAATTAGGATCATGAGGATAGCAACACCTCTGTTGCACACTCACACATATAGGACATGAGTAAGCTTTCTACCCAAGTGGGTGCTGCCGCAACCCTGATCTCATAATTCTGTTGTCTAATGATATTCTACTATTTGGTTTGCAAGGCGCAAGGTGATTGCAGAGTTAGCTTAAAATAATGAGTGTGAGAAGGTGGAGCAGGCCTTCAGTCTTATTACTCACTACCTCATGATTATTTAAAAGTTCTTGACTTACTTTATGTATTGATATGCTATGCCAGACTCCTGAAAAATTAAAATTTTACAAGAAGGATGATTTCACATTATATTATTGCTTGATGAATGACAGAACCTTCAAATTCAATTAGATAGCTTCTTGCTTTTAGCCAAAAATCACAAAAGAGAAACAGCATGACTTTGAAAGATCACTTATTGATGCATTTCATCCTCTAAAACTATATAAATTAAATGAATGGGAATCTTTTCTCCTCAGGGTTATGTTGAGATATGGACAGCTGAAGCAAGGACAATTTTACCAGTCTTTTTCTTGGGCATTTTGAGGTCTGAAATTCTGACTCAAACATCCAGACAACCTTTCCTAAATGTGTTCCTCATCAGGAGTGAGAATCTCAAAAATGGCCCAAATTCAAAAGATGTAGTTTCAAAAAAATACACCATTAAATCCTCAAAAGGAAGAAGTCACCAGCACACTTAACAGTTTGGAAAACCTGTCTCTAGCAGCGTACAGAGACTGATGGTGCACTGTTCCTTTTCAGCCTAGAACCAGGCTCCACATATGTCATTACCTGCTATGTATTTCTGACTGCAGCATTAGAAAGAACACTGTAATTATAGCGCACATATATAACTTCAATAACATAGATTATTCACTAGCCTCCAACACATAGCTTCTACAAACTGTATATGGAAATTATTAAGGATTATATATAAAGATACTAATTACTATCAAAGCCTGCTGAGCTCCTGTGACAAAACCCCAGTTGCAATTACTCAGAAACAAGGTTTTAGAAAAGGTTTCACCATCTCATTACATACAGGCTTCTGTTAGCAGAAGCTGGGTAATTAGACAAAAACATTAACCTTTGCTGAGAGAAGGAGATGATTCTGTGTTGACTTCCCAACTGCTGCTCCTGATGTCGAGCAGAAGGTCTGCAGCAACAAACCCAAGGTTATCTATTCAACAGCAAATCCAGGTCAAATTAACACAGTACATAAAAATAACCCAAACAATCACTTTAGAAATAATGCCTCTGAAATTAGAAGTGGACACTTTAAATCAATTTGACCTGCATGAATAAGTGCCTTTTTAGATAGTAGTAGGGTGTCTGGATTCTCATTTCAGATAGAAGCTCTGGAGTACATCAAGTTTGTGAATCTGTAATATGCATGCAGACTGCATTCAAAGTTTCATGAGGAAAAAAAAAACCAACAAACCAACCAATTTGTGCATTTTCTTGTTTCAAAAGAAGCCATTATGCATTTCTGCATAGCTAGGGACAACTTATCATCATATACCAGACAATAAGCTGGTATACTCACTATAGCACATTTTAGCTCACTATCCAATACAAACTTTCATACAGGATATTTTTAGGGGCAACTCAACATTTCCAATCTTGCTTCTGGTTACAGAATCACAGAATGTTAGAGGTTGGAAGGGACCTTGAAAGATCATCTAGTCCAACCCCCCTGCCAGAGCAGGATCACTTAGATCAGGTCACACAGGAACACGTCCAGATGTGTTCTGAATGTCTCCAGAGAGGGAGACTCTATAGCCTCCCTGGGCAGCCTGGTCCAGGCTCTGTCACCCTCACTGTGAAAAAGTTTCTCCTCATGTTTACATGGAACCGCCTATGTTCCAGCTTCCACCCATTGCCCCCTGTCCTGTCATCAGGCATCACTGAGAAGAGCCCGGCTCCATCCTCC
>JANHGN010023741.1:0-23143 GCA_024605025.1 Megaceryle maxima | reverse complement strand
CTCTGTCTGTTCTGCCCTCAATCCCAATCAGTGTGTTCCTGAACCCGGTACCAGAATCCAGCTCCTGAACACAGCTCTCGTCTGCTGCGGGGCCCCATCTGGGAGCTTCCCCAGTGCCTGCTCCACAGCATCAGTGGTGATGGTGATAGAATTACCATTGGGGGTTGGGTTCCATACTGGTTTTGTATATATTTGTACATATTCTATTTTACTATTATTATTAAAGCTGTTCTAGTTTCTTTTTCTAATCACTATGTCTCTCTCCCTTATTTCCTTTCTCTTTCCCTCTGGGGAGGGAGGGGGGTTAAAAGAGAGCATCTTTTATAGATCTATGGGGCCACCATGACTCTAAACCGTGACACACCCAAATAGGGCTGAACCCAAGGGCTGAAACAGATGCTCAGAGTCTGGGCTGCGTGGACCTCCCAGCCACCTGGAGTCTGTGGTGGACATCAGAGCTGCAGGTGTGCCCAGTTATAACATGTAGCCATGTTAGGAGAGGAGAAAAACAGGCAGCTCAGCATCTGAAAATGTGAGCAGGAGATGGAGAACATGGCATTGTGTGCTGTCCCAGCCAGCCCTGCCTTAAGGCTGTGCAAGGGCAAAATAAGCCTGTGTTCAGCCTGGAGTTAGCTGACACAAGTAACTCAGGATATGGAGACCGGACCCTTGTCTCTGCCTGGGGCAGAAGGAAGAACCTTCCCCAAAGAGCCTCTGTGTAATCCATGGGGTACTCTGGGTCTGGAGAACAAAGAGCACATGACTAATGGGCAGGATCCAGGAGTACCCATCTGCATTAGAACCAATGCCACCAGAAAAGCACATAAAGTATCAGTAATTCAAGGTTGCCTACCGAGAGGCATGAAAGCACCCATTTACCATCCAGACAATGTCTCTAAAGAAGTTTGCTGCCTACCAGCATGTCACATTCACGATGTCACCGAGAGGCTGCTGAGCCTGGTGAACCCTATGGAGTATCATCCGCTCCTGCTATTCTACATAGGGTCTACTGATCCTGTGACAAGGCAACTCAGAATCACCAAAGAAAGACTATGCTTTCATTAGAGTAACGTTAAAAGGATTTGGAACACAGTGGTCTCCTCTCTCCTCCCAGTCAAGCCAGATGGTGCAGCAGAATCTCTAGAGGGAAGGGATGCCATCTAGAGGGACTTGCATAGGCAGGAGTGGGCTTGTTCAAATATGAAGTTCAACAAGGCCAAGTTCAAGGTCCTGCATCCAGTTCCTGCACTGGGGGGCAATCCCAAATATCAGTACAAACTGAGGGATAAAGGGATTGGAAGCTTTGGTTTAAATCTTAGTAACAAAGTGTTAAGATCTTCTTTTTGTAGGGATTGCCCAATGAATTGTTTGCATGTAACTGAAAAATAAAACAAAACAAAACAAAGGCAGCATGAAAGATTTGCTGTATCTTAGAGGCTCAGAGTAGGATCTGTTCGTAACGAGTAAGAACCATAAGATTTTCAATGTTCCTAACTGGAAGCTCTGTTAAAACAGTGGTAGACAATTCCTAATTACAATGATTATACAAAATTGTATAATAAATCCTATTAGACAAAAAAGTCAGGGTGTTCTGTTTTTAAAATCCAATTTAGTCTAGAGGATAAGAAAAGTGATCTTTCATCTTTAACAACTTGAGGAAAATAAACTGGATTTTAATTAGGAAAGAAGTATGATGAAATTAAAGCTAAAGGAAGAACAATGCTTTAACAAACTAGCTGAAGAGTGTTCCTTAAAAGAAGTGTTTTTACTCTTTTTTTTTAATTGTAAATTGAATTAAGGAACCTACAGTTATTATATAAGAAAGACAATTGTAGCAAAATCTTCAGCTGGAGAAGTGCTTTAGGAGTCAGCTGGGATATATTCTTCAAGTTTTAGTTTATTTCATGAAAAGCATCCACAGTTCTTTGTGTGTCTACACAGGAATGATCCATGCCTCAGCTCTAGCATGGTCGGCTCCTCACAAATGCCTCCTGCATCATCTCTGCTACATCTTTCAGTGGGCAATCTCCTTCCCCTGTCTGGCTGCCCTCCTGTACCCATGCTTGTGGACAGAAGGTAAAGCTGGATAGAAGGAGGAGGTTGGTGTTTTCAACAGGAGATGTCATGACAAGTGGAGTCAAGTGGCACAGGAGGAAGTTTCGCAGATTAGAAAGAAATAAAAGAAAGGGAAGGGAAGGGGAAGGGGAAGGGAAAGGGGAAGGGAAGAAGAAAGGGAAAGGGGAAGGGAAGAAGAAAGGGAAAGAAGGGAAAGGGAAAGGGAAAGGGAATGGAAGAAAAAAAAAGAAAGAAAAAAAGAAAAGAAGAGACTGATAAAGGAAAAAAAAAACAAAAACAGGAAGCAGAAAGATTTCTGTGTGGAAAGAAGGAAGAAAGATTACTTGCTGAGATGCAATTCCTCTACTTCTGTGTCATCTCTTCCCCTACCACAAAAACTGTGGATCACAAGTATTCTCCAGCTAGCCATCTAGATCTCTACTTTCTCAGTTTTAATACTTTTTTTAGCCAGAAAAGCAAATTATATAATGTCTTAATTCACAAGTGCTTTAACAAGCCAGGTGTTAGGAGAAAAGCAAGGCAGGGAGGACATTATCTTGGGCTTACCAGGCTGAGAGTGCGCAGTCCACTCACTCGTCCTTTCCTAGTTCTATGCTCCTCCCTATCTGATAACTTTGTATGCTTTGTGAAGGAGGTAAGGAAATCAGAGAAAGAAATTTCTCTGAAGAGAAGCTAAGCACACCGTCTTCAGCAGGCATCACTCATAGGTATTCAGACTCTGAGCCTAAATATTTGCCTCTCCATCATGGCATCTTCTGCAGATTTAGAGAGCCAGGGGAGCAGCTCCTTTTTCATTCAACAGTGTGTTCTTCCCTTTCTCACAATACTCTCTCCAGACTATATTGATTCAGACAACATACAATTACTGCTGACCCAGATTAAATACACTCAAAACCCACTTTTGTTTTGTGACACAAAGACAAACTAAGACCCTCATGATTTCTACCATAGCAATGCAAAAATAGAAAACAATTCTGCAAGTATTTATGGAAGCTTTACAGTTTCACATGAATCAAATATGAACCCAAAGTGAAGTCCTTACTCACTGGTGCTCTGATATTGTCTAGAGTAATTTTCAGAAATATACATTAGCTCAGAAATAATTGATTTAGGTTGTTTTACAGAAGGGTCCTTGGAGTAAGGACCATTTGCCCTTAGGGCTTCAGAACTGCTTAGTTAGGCAATCAAATGGAACTAAAAGTCACATTTAAACTCTATATGCAGCAACTAAAAATAGAGAGTTACATTTTCTTAAATGTTTTGATTCCTTTGGAAAAACAAACAAACAACCAAACAACAAACCAAAAAACAACAAACAAATCCCCAACAAACCTGAGCTAGAACTGCCTTTTGTCCTGCTTGCATGGATGGAGGCTCTGCACCATGGATTTGATGACTTAAATATTTTACCATGAATGGTTATTGATGAGCAGTAGGCATTTTTCTGAGGGCTCAGTCCCGTGATCTGTTTTTCTACTGCCATACTGACGGGATTGTATGTGCCCTTTAGCTTTGTTTCTGCTAAAATGTAAAAACTTCATGAGAACAGGGCTCCCCTGAAAGCAGCAGTCACTGTCAATTGTAATGTTCTTGCATGGATGATTTCTGCCACTGAACACAGACACTGGCCAGAAACAAACCTCCACAAAACTGAAAAGCAGCCACAAAAATGACACATTCTAGAAGGAATGACATGTATTTAGCACAGCATCCTGGCCTGCCAGCCTTTTAGTGATAGGAGCTCAGCTAGCAAGTGTGCCTGCAGTACCAGCACAGGCATTTTTGTAGTCAGTATTTTATTGTTTTCCCAGTTGAAGTGTACAAATGTTTTTCTGCTTTTCCTTCTCTCCATTACAAGTCAGCCTGCCTTAATTTGCGCAACTGCGATTCCTTGTCAGTGATTTGTCATCACATTGTCTTCAGAATACTTGAGAAACATTAATGAAACACAAAAATGTGCTAATTTGTGAAAATAATAAGCATGCTACTTAGAAGGAAGGGAATACACTTATGGTGGTAGCAATGCAGACATCAGTCATCATCCTACCTACCAGTTCACCCTCCTGGTGTTAAAAAAGAAAGGGAGATTCACCATCAGATTAATTACAAGTCCAAGTATCTGTTTATATCTCTTCTGATGAACCTTTCTCCATTTAGCTTCTCGGTCAGCTATTCAGGAAGAAGCAAACTTGCACATTACATAGAGTTCATAAGTTACAGCTCAGGGACATCAGTGTGCTGTGCTGCATATGGCCAAGGGAACTGCTGGTTCTGCCAGAAACACTAAGCCACCAATGTCTGCCACACCACTAGTGCTCACCCACCATTAAAAAAGCTGCACTTACTATCTTCCAGACAATAAATACAAGGGGGTTGACAATACCTTATGCATGGTCTGTTAATGAGGAGCAAGCCTTTGCCACCCATGCCCATAGTATCAAGAATGATGCATGATCTGGTATCTTAACACCAGAGCTGATGCTGTGAAAGGGAGAACGTTAACGTAGCTGTGTGGTGAAGCACTGCTCTTGCTTAATTACAGCTCAGCATCAAAAAAACCTGCTGTGGAGAAAGGAAAGAGTTGTAACAACTACTCAGACAGGGTAGCAGATGGGAAAGAAACAGAGCCTCTACAAGGTCATACAGAGTAGGTGGCTGCTTGTTTATGGACTCCCGTTTTCAAGAAAAAAACATATTTAACAATATAAATTATGGAATATCCCCTATTCACTGTGAGGACAGCTGGATCTCCTTATCTCCTCTGTTAGGTTTCACAGAGTAACCTGTGGTTGGGGTTTTAGATAGGAAATAATTCTTTCAATCTTCTGTATTCAATGCAATACTGGATCTACTGGTCACCAGTGCAGGTGAGCTGGTCAAGGATCTCAAGATTGGAGGCAGCCTGGGCAGCAGTGATCATGCACTGGTGGAATTTGCACTGCTAAGGGTCACAAATCAGTCAAGGAGCACAGTCAGGACTCTGAATTTCAAAAAGGCAAGCTTCCATCTCATCAAGGAGTTAATTAACAGGACACCCTGGGAAATGGTCCTCAGGGAAAAGGGAGCAGAGCAAAGCTGGCAGATCTTTAAAAACACTTTTCATAGAACACAAGAGCTCTCAATCCCTAAGTGTAAGAAATTACGCTTAGTGTAAGTTTAAACTTATTAGTGTTAAAATCAGCATGGCACTAGTTACTTGAGCAGAACAATCCGTATTACCACTAGTTTAAGTTTTTATCATTTTGAGGCCATAACACAAACTGATTTTCCCCCAGAAACCCCTCCATCAGGAATGAAACAAATACAGCAGAATTTATTTCAGTGCAGCTTGAAGAATTACTTCACAAAAACTAAAGCATCCCGATCCTCATGATCAATACAAACCCCATTCAAACATCAACTGCTTTCACACAAACTAGTCCCCTTTTTTTTCCTGCAAGCCAACACAGAACCTTGAAATGTGGCAGAATTTGCTAATATAATGAGCATTTATGATGACCAAAGGCAGAATATAGCTGCTGGATCACTGGATTTCTGTAACACATATTGATGCAACACATCAATAGGTTATTTTGCACTTTTCCTCATAAAATATTTAGTACACAAAGAACACAGAAAAGTTTTAAACTAGTCAATAAACTGAGATGCCAAAAGAAAAGAAAGACACAGGACATGTGCTATATAATTGGCTGTATATACATCACTGTTGTTCGCAGCAATGGAGTTCCACCACCTGAACACAGCAATCCTCCCTCATCCTTCAGTAATTCAGAGCTAAGAGCTTGCTTTCTCAAAATATATTTTTATTCAAAGGCCTCCATAACCAGATACTATGGAGAAAATTAAGATGGCAAGATCACAAAACAGAATCTAATCCACTGAAGTCCAAGCTCCATGTGTAGGAGCAGGAGGTTGCCTTATAGCCTCTCTCAAAGAAATATCCTTCCTTCTCTTCCATCAGCCCTTCTTTTCCCTCCCACCTCTCCCGCACTGGCATATCCTATCTACATGCATTTCAGACCTTGCTTTACCTTCTCATTCCTGTTGTCTTGCTCCATCCTCTTTAAGATTGTCACTCATCTCTGACTCCCCTTGTTTTAAGGCCAGATCTCCCAGCTGACATAAAATCCATACAACTTTACTGCAATCAGAGAACCTTAATTAGTTTAATCAAATGAGAAACTTATGTTTTCGGTCTGCTTCTTCCATCTTGGCCTGTTGATTCATGCTTTTTGAAGGGATGGATCCACTCTGTCTTCTCTCCTCCTGTTTCTGAAGGAGCTTTGCAGTATTTCTGCTTCAGTGGTAGCTTTTCATCTACTTGAAAACCTCTTCTCCTAAGTCTCTTAATTTAATTCATTCCTCTACTCTACTAATACCCCATTAACAATATTCTGAATTATGTGATCAATTTCTCTGATTTTTTATTTCACTAAATTTACATCATTATATAAATGCCTTGTAGGAATTATATACATACCTTTTAAACAAAATACACTAATGGAACATAGACCTATACTGAATATATACCTTTTAGATCTTAAGAAGAGAAGAGGCATCGGAGAAAGCAGCAGCCTTTCTTCATTCTTAATGTGGGTGGTAGAAATGAAGGAAAATGAGAACTTCATCAATCTGGAAGAAGAACTTGTTTGCCACCCTGAATGAACACACATGCTACCAGCAGTTATTTTTACCTAGCCCATCATTTTACAGCTAGGAGAGGCTAGCAAAATCTACTGAGAACTTTGGTTTTGGGAGATAGTGGCTGCATCCTGCAATGTTTCAATATGATGCATCCTACATAACTGACCATATAATACAAATTATCCTCTCTTCTATGGCTCTGTCAGAGGTAGAAGGCAAACATTGCAAATCAGCATTTTGCAGAACACTTTTACAACCACAAGTAAATTTAGTTGCATATGCTGGAGCACCCTGGGCAGGAAGCCAACAGAGCATCCCCCACCACACACACACACACAGTCAAGTCAGGAAGCAAGGCGTTCACACACAGCTCAGTTCTACATCTGTAAATGCGCCCTAAAAACTCATGCTGGGTGCTAGCTCTGAAATACTTTTAGAAGCAGTTTCTGGAAAGACTGCTGTTTCAGTAAATAGCATGAATTGAGGGTTGTTTACCTAAATGTTTCAAGGCACCATGAGTTTTACACTGTATTGAAAGGTCTCTGTATAAGGGTCCACACCCCCATAAACAATAAAAGAACCTCTGGAGGTATTTCAGTACCCTGTGCTCTTCGGCTGATACCAAACATTTGCAGACAATGGATTAAAAATTGGACCTACTGGAAAAAAAAACCCAAACTAGCAGAGGTCAACATTTTTATTCATTCAACTGTAGTGACCAGTGGTTAGCACAGCAAGCCAAGTTAGGCAGGGATCAGGATAGAAAGTAGTTCTCTCTTTCTTCCCTGTCTGCCTGGAGGGAATGAAGACACCTACTTTTTCAGCTCCAGTGTTGAAATCCTTTTTGCTTTCATGTGGTTACTGTGAATGTTCTCTGGAGTATTAAATGAGAGGAAGGCATTATAGTTTTTAACTTTGATGCCCCATTAAGATGAATATGCACCTAATGAGCTGAGAAATTGCCGTTGCTGCTTTTTTTGTACTACTGTACAAGACTAGCTAATCAGGATGGGGGCACACTCTTTGTGTTCTTAACCCAACAGTGATGAAAGTTAGAAGATCATATTCAAACATATGTTTAATGCAGCGACAATAAAGGCAATAATAGCTCCTGCTATGAAAGAAGTAAAAGGGCATTTCTTGTTTTTATTTATTTATTTATTTTAAAATATATTTTAAGAGCTGCAGTAACGATCCCTTGCAGTTCAGATGGCATAAAACCTAATGGATATTATTTGTATTGTTTGGCATAAAACTTAATGGATATTATTTGTATGCCAGCTGTCCCGATCAAAATTGTCAGCATTTAAATGTCTTAAGACAAACAGCAACAAAAATAACCATCACCAATGAAACCACTGATTATTTTGGCAAAAAAACTCCCAAAAGCAGTTTTGCTTTAGTAGCAACAACTGAACTATGTCAAAGGCCCTTAATGCAGTGCCCTAACCCTGTTGGAACCTGAAATATGTCCTTGTTTCTCAGGTCAGGCTCCCTAAGAATGAAGCTGTATCTAGTGACACAACATGAAAAGCTAAAGCCAATTATGTTCTAGCATTATTGACTAATATTCCCTACCTGCCAAATGGAGTGTGGCAAGTCTTATTCATACTGTGATACGTGAGCTGGGATATGAAGCTCTGTTTTCCCCTAAGGGAAATCTTGTAACAAACAGTTGACAGAGCAACACACAATTTTCAAAGTAACAAATTGAAAATCTAATAAATAGGATGCAAATAAAGAACATGGGGATTTAAGCACTTTTTTTTTTTTTTTAATGCCTGAAACAGAATGCAAGTTTTCTTTCCTTTCAGAGATAACTTACTGGAAAGGTATTATTTAAGTAATTAAGAAATCACCCCTGTGCTGATAGCTTGCCAAGGTTCATGTCCTGGAAGATTTCAGTCCCCTGTTGGTCCCACAAGTGTTCTAGCATGTAAAATCTACTCAGGTGGTGAAATGTTTGTGGGCCTGGGCCTAGTAACAGCACTGATGTCCTCACACAGTTGCAAAGCAGGAGCTTGCAAGACATTGATTAGCTTTGATAGCTACAAAAGTCGGGAGCTCTCTTAACCAGACCTATATAATGGTTATGCTCTGTTCTTGTAAATGACACCATGGAGAAGCACACACATCTCAACAGACAGATGTTCCCACTGCCCCTGAAAACATTGATTTCTAAAGCTTACAAAAGGCAAGGTGGTTTTTGTTTGTTTGGTTGGTTTTTTTATATTTTTGAAAAGATGTTGTTGCACTTGCATGACACATGTAGCCTATGGCAGAGGTGACATAAGAAAAAGTTTCCTAAAATTTCACTTCCAAAAATCATAAAAATCCCAGAAGATCTGGTAATTTTATGGGGAAAATAAGAGTAGGGATGATTCATCCCTGGCTTTTTTTAAGTTGTTTTTTTTTTTTTTTTCCCCCCTTCTAAGAGATACATTCCAACATTTTGCAAGAATATTTTCCCTTTGATAAAAGTATTATTGCAAAGCGTGGAACAGAGAATTATGTTTTTACCTAGCTCAAGGTCACTGGTTCTTCTCTTTCACTTACACTGATGGTAGCCCTACAATTGTTCTTTGAATTTTGGCCAGCCTCAGTGAAGAACACCATCCACAGGACTACTCCACTGTACACATAGCCAGTTCATAGCATATCCTCTTGCTGGGGTTATTTGGGAAGGTATTTTGAAAAACATTGGTTTAAGTCAGGTGTGCAACAGCACAGGAGAAGAGAAAAACACTTCTGTTACGATCTGGGCAGTCGCGTTGCCCAGGCCAGGGTCCGCTCGCAGCTTTGCTCTCTCTCTTGTCACTCTGCAGCTGCATGTGGATGCACACAGAAGAGAGAATCTTGGGAGAGCTGCAGATGGTGGCAGAGGTGGAGGAAGCTCCTCGCCTGGAAACACAGCACTGTGAGCTCTCTTTCTACACAGCAGAGGAGCAAAAGCAAGCTCTGCTCACTCAGGGTTTTTGAATTCTTTGTCACACTAACTCGTGCCTCTACAGAAGCAATCAAAAGGAATCCCACAGGAGCATCTGAACAGAGAAAAGTATTTTCTAGAGAGAAAATGTCACACAGAAGGAAGGGGAGAGGAGGAAGTGGCATCTTCAGGGGTGTCTTTATGCTGTGATTCCACTTTGAAGACAAGACTTGGCAAAGTCTCACTTTCACACAAGTAATTTGCATCCTGCATGCACTCAGTCACATCAGCTTGCTACACAGGAAAAATTAAGCATGATTATTACTTAATTATCATGAGTTCTGTGCAGACAGAGATCAGCAATAATCCCACCTGATGCATCAAAAATGCTAATTAAGGATTAAAGGGTCATGAATGATTTTAAGAAGAAAAATAATAAAAAAGAGAAACAGGTGCATTTTAGACAGTTAAAATATGTATTGATCTTTTTGGAGTTCTCTTCCCAATTAACAGCAAAGTAGAAAGGGGGAGAAAATTATGGAAAAATGGAAAGAAAATTCAAAGTTTGAGATTCTTCAGTATGTATTTAAAAGCGGTACATTTCAAGTGGAAAAAAAAAGGGAGAATTTTCACAAAAGTTAATCTTTCAGCTCTGTTCACATTGTTTTAACTATGACATTTCAGTGAGCATAAATTTAAGTTCCAGCATGCGTAGCTGCTGAGGAGCATGGCACAATCATGGCTATAATCTCTTTCACACAGCTGTTAGTTCTTTGCTACACGTGACACAGTAAAAAGGAGCAAAACTTTATTCTTTCCCAATTTACTGGACTACTATGAAGAAGGAGAGAAGGAAAAGAGGTGCTTCATTCAGAAAATGAGCTGAATACCTGTGAAAGTTACAAGATAAGTAAGAGAAGTTAGAGAGCCCATGTCAACCATTTCCAAAACCATTCTTCTAAGTCACAGTATGCGTTATAAATCACCTTATGTGAAAGAATGTGAAAGAAGAAACAAAAGTCTTTGAAAAAAAAACCTGAATTCTTGTACATTGTCAATAGCATGAGCCTACGGAGGCTACTTTGTTACCAGAGATTTAAGAAAAGCTGCTTTGTAGTAGTCAGCACAGGAAGATTCAGCAAATGCAATTTAATAAACAAAGCCACTGGAACATTATTATTTTACTATCCTCCTATAAGATGATGAGTCAGAAGGCATAATTTCCTTACACTACTTTATAACGGACATTAGATCAAAAACGCTGCTGCATGCATCCATCTTAATGTGCAATGATTCTGCTAAGTACTTCTGCGAGGAAGCCTTCAATGGCTCCTAGCACTCTTCTCTCCCTGATGGCTTGCTACAAATCATATCCTGCACAGTAGCACAAAGCTAGATGCTAAAAAAGTGAATATACCAGTAATTTCTTTTTGACAATGATTTGACACCCAGCTGGTGGAAGGAGCTAACCATGTAACCTCTACACCCTAAGTTCTACTAAAAGAGATTCTCTCAAAACACCCATGGGGTTATGGATTCCTGATAATAGCAGCAATAGGATGGATGATAAAATTATGGCAGTGTAGAAATGCTCTCTCAATTAATTTCCCATCATGTTAAGGCCATTATCATTGGATGTCATCTAGTGAAATGGAAAAGAAAAACACAAACCCAGAAGCCTTCAATACCTCTGAAAGTTTCACTCACTTAGCACATGATATAATTGCAGGGTAAAGCAGGCCAGCCTCTTGAAATAGTTTACCTTCAAATAGAGCTTTAATGGTATTGATTTAAAGCACCGACAGGCAGATTTGCTTCAAAAACATAAGCATGGATGGAAGAAAAAAAAAGAAACAAGTACATAGCCCAGAAGGAAAGCAGGCAGGGGCAGGTCTTCCCCCCCCCCCCCCCCCCCCCCCGAAAAAAATGGCTTGATTCAAGATTTCTAGATGTCAGCAAAAGCATTTTACAAACAGCTTTCAACACAAAGCTCACAGATCACTGTTTCATGGGTCTTTATATTACACCACCTTGTATAATGCAGCTTACACAATGTAAAGTCTATGGGAGGGCTCTCCCTTATATGCAGAAATACACATATGCACATATACATAGATACGAGAGTATGCATGCATTTATGAATGTATGCACATATATATTTAAATATACACAAACACACAGCCATATACAGTAATTAAATAGAACCTTTTCTTATTTTGTCAAAATGAAGACTAACAGAGAACAAGACAGGTTTCTCTTTCTTCACAAGCTTGCTGTCTCCCCCTTGCTCACTACCTGCCAATTTTGTCACTGCCTTCCCAACACAAGCACGACTGTGCATCAGCATGAAGCAGAGATCTTGGCAGTGGCAAATGCAAGTGGCAGAGGGGGCAGTGCTGTGGTGACAGTTGAGCCATGCACAGAAGAAAAGATCACTGGTGTGTGGAAGGTTCCTTCTGTGTGTTGATCTGGAGATGTGATTTCTGCCATTATAATTAAGGTACAAGACATATGATTAAGATATAAAACTCAGCCTAAGAGAAAGCATGTGCCAGGAAGAAGTGAACAGAACATTTACAGTGAGACAGGCATCAAGAAAACAATGAACCGAAGCTAGCTGGAAGGGTTAAAGAATGCCTTTAATGTAGACAAAGAAAAACCTACATCCTTAAATGAAGAAGAGGACAGAATCCTCTGCACCACGGCTTTGTCTTCTTCAGTCTTGAATCCCAGGATATGTCTTGGAAGCGTGTCTAGGATATGTCTAGGAAGCATTTTCATTTACAGTGTAATTGCAACATCCTTCTGGATACACACACACAGCTACTTGTTGATGCACAAAGCATCCAATGCAATTCTTATTACAAAGGTCAAAATTCCTCTTATAACTAAGAGAACATGGTACGAGCCCTAACCTTCAGGGGAAAACTTAAAAGCTGACACACATGAAAATGTATCACAGGATGCCTCAAACTACGGTGCCATGGCTTGGTTTCATCTGAATATAGTTGAGAGATGACTGCCTCTAGCTGCTCATTATCACCACAGCAGAGTTTACAACCTACCAGGCTTGTTAATGCTCCCCTTCCCTTCCTGTACTGTCACAACAAACTATATGCCATTAATACTCAAACCAGGAATTTTTACTAACCCAAAGTATTTTGACATAGTCGTATCAGGCAATCACAACATAGGCAGATCTAATAGGGTGATGTTTCCAGCAACAGCTGGACTAGGGCAGGACACAGCTCGGTAAGAACGTTCATGGTGAATGTTCAACATGGTTCAGAAAGCATTAACAAAGATAACTGAACTCTAATTCCAGATATCATAGCTCTGGATATAAGCAGGTGGCCAAATGAAAGAACTACTGCAAATAATTCACAAACCAAATTCAACATCAATTTACAATTAGTTACATTTAGATTTGAATTTGATTTCCCTTCCCCCCCCAGACATTACAAGAAACAGCTCTTAAGGATGGCTGGCATCTCAAGAAACTTCAGATGGAGATAAGTATTGCTCTTTGTAGAGTTCATCAAATAACTTTCAAAACAGGGAAAAATACCCCATCTTTCAGAAACATCTGCTTCTCAGCTTGCTTGGACAGCAGTTGTTGCTGGTTTTGACAGTTTAGCAACACAGGAGATTATTTGCTCTTTCATGTGTGTTTTCACTCCCCAAAATGAAGTAACTGCTGAAGAGCCTTGACCTGTGCCACCCAAGACTTGGGCTCCTGTAACCCAGCATGGCTGTGGCCTCGCATTACCACTACAGTTGCTTTGTTCCTGTCTTCACCTGCCTGCAGGGATTATACAGTGGCAGCAAAATAGATCTCAGTCTTATTCCTTGGACAGCTTCTTTGTTTCAGCTGCCAGTATTTATAGTACCACTGCATTAATGAATATCTGTTCTTATTTAAATGGGATGCTTTATACAGCAAAATGAGGAAATGGAGACTTTATGTCTACATCAGGGGCATCTTTGTCTTTGAAGACTGTGTAAGTCTTTTAAGCATCTCTGGATATCAGGCATGTGAAACTCTAAGTTACTATGTTGGACATGTTAACAGTTTTATTTTAAAAAATATAACCTGTAACAGAAAAAAAGCACCTTTCTTCCTCAGACAAAAGCTACAAGAGCAATGGCATTCAGATATAAAACCAGCTATGAATCACTGATAATAGGGGTGGGGAACCCCACACTTCTACCCTCCAAATCCCTTCTAGCCTTCATGTCACGCACAAAGCAGCTAAAGTGAAATTTTCACAACAATATTGGATCATCACCATGTTTCTCGCCGTAGCAATTGATGTTTAACTCCAGCTTCTTCAAAGCTAGATCACTGAAAATGCCTACAGCTGCTCTGTATCTGCTTCACTTTAATGCCTATATGGCTTGTAAATCTGCCTTTGTAGCTCTAGTTATCTAACTTCTTTTTGATCCTAATTAGAAAATACATACCACCGACCTCCCCACCCCCAACTGACTTGCATGTCCCTTTGCTATGTGAGGCAATTTCAGCCACCTCCAGTAACCTCAATTATGTCTTACACTCTTCCTCTGAATATCTAAATTCTGTGAAGAAAGTAACGGAACTGACTTTGCATCTTGACAGGACTTTGGCTTGACACACAGCCACAATTCAAGTGAAGGTGGCAGTGGTAAGGATCTCAGTCATGAGAATTAGCAGCTTCCCCCAGGTCTGCTGCAGCCTGAGGATCTGGAGAAGGTAGCTCCATATTGTTACTATAACAAAACACCGCTAGATTTCTGTTCATTAAAACTGGAAGGTGTTGGCATTTCATCCCAATTCTGAATGGACACAGTTTCTGAAAACTCAGAATGTAGTGGAGTCAGAATTTGGTGTCCATGTCAATATACGTGACATCATTTAGAGTTAGCCTTCAGTGAGTGGTTGAAAACAGTCAAAACAGAAGAAACAGTCAAAACAGAAGAAACAGTCAATAAGAATTTCACATTTATTACAGGGTAGACTCCAGCCCACTGACTCCTTACTGTGGAACTGGCAAGTCTGTTCCAACATCATGAGATGGGTGAAGTACTGAATTGTACACATTCCTCATAGGGTTTGACAAGTCCATTACACTTTTGATGCCTTTAACCTTGTACTAGTTTATTGTACTGAACTTATGTCATGGCAAATATTCCAGAATAATTGCCAAGTAATGTCTGACTGCTGTGGCAATGCTACAGAAGACAGTACTACACTATTTCTCCAGCTTGCAGAGGACAGTACTTTGCTCAGCCATAAGCAGGAGATAAGAGACAAATTTAGTGAAAGCTGATGATAGCGGTTTCCTAAAACCAAACTGAACAATTTTTGTAATGACTAATAACTGAAATCACTTTTGATATGCACATTTTTAATTATTGCTTGCTTCTGATGGAAACAAAGAGTACAAAACAGCAGGAGATATTGCCTGTGTTTCTGTTTTCGTTAGGGACAGAAATGTCTGGAATTTTCCAGAGGCCACTTTCTAATGCTTCTTTTTCATCTCTCTGGACAGAAGAGGTCTGCATTGCTCCCAGACAGGCTCAACAAGCAATAGCACGCTTATAGCCTCTTTTGATTGCCAAAAGAAACTCAGTGAGATCCTCAAGTTCACACAGGTGTGTGGAAGAAAAGAGTGACTGAGAATCATGTAGCCAATTTCTTGTTGCTCCCCATAATAAAAGTGTTTAATTTGTGGAGCAGCTGTATTCAATTGCTGCATAGTGCCTTTCACACTGGGTCCAGATTTGGGGGTGTTCCAAGTGGCTTGGATGACACAGACATCATCACCACAATATGGGTATGATAATAACAACTCAGTCCTGGATATGAGAAGAGTAGCAGTAGATGGTGCGGTGTTTGCTAAGAGCTGCTAGAAACTGGATCTATGAGAGGGCTGCTTAAAAAGCAAGAGGCATAGGCAGGTAGTTATAAAGTGAGCCGTCTGCTACCACAGATGAATCCCTAATCATCTGAAGTCACTGCCATGCACTGTGGGTTGCTTGTTAAGTTAAAGAGGAGGAAGAATTACTCACTCTCTACAACTAATTTCTTTAATGAGCAGCAGGCTAACCTGAAGATGCCAAACTTGACTGCCCAACACACCAAACTGGAGTCCTTGTGCTATCTCAAGCTTTTTTTCTCCCTGACATCCTGGATAACGAAAGTACAATGAATCTATCTCTAAACCTGAAAATGTGCCTTGAATAACTTAATAATATACCCAGCATACAAATATTAAGTCACACTAACATTAATGGTTTAAACACTTAAAACAGTAAAAGGTGATGGCAATTTCCATGAAAAGACAGATTCAATAAAGATTGGTACCAAATGAAATAACTTATTCGAAGAAGTGCAATGAAATTGAAGAGAGGTGACTGAATATTGCACCCCTAGGTACTTGCTGAGATCTTGGTCAACTGTTTTATACTGATACTGTCATTCACAGCCAAAGATCTCAAAGCCCTCTGTACACTGATTATTCACAGAAATATAGAACTAGACAGACTTGCGTTATATTAATATTTTAAGGCAATGAATATGAAAATCCTTGGTATACAAAAGGTAACATTGAAAAATAAGAGAAGAATGAAAACAGAATACAATCCAAGCTGGAGTTTAACTTTCTTAGGTGCTTTTGAGAAGTCCCCACATCCAGCCACACATGATTTACTCAAGTCAGAGGAAGAGGAACCTACAGCAAGCAAAAAGCTCTCCTGAATCCCAGTCCTCTGATTTAATTACTAACACATGTATCTCTGCTCGACTCCAGCAACAATTTGTTTTTACATAATCCATTTTTAAGGCTTGACTTAAAAATAATAATAATAAATAATAATAAAAAATAATAAAAGAAAATCTCTAAGCCATTCCTTCCGAAACTACACACATTACATATAACATACATCAAGATGGAATGTAGCTTTTTATGTATAATCTGAATGTGCAGTGGTACCTTCATATCTTTCAGACTGTGCCACTGCTGAATTCAACTTTCTGTATAAAAATGAGAGTCAAAGGCAAGCTTCTGGAACTGCACCTACCAGTCCTGGATCTCAAAACCCTGAAGTTATTTGCCTGATGATACTGAAGAAGTGTTTAGGAAAAAGATTAAAAAAAAATATGAAATAAATATCTGTTTGCAATCATGAAATGCTTTAAGCTACCATGTGTCTCCCCAGTTTCTAAAAACACTCCCTGCCAAAGGCCTTTCTGATTAATAGCTTGGAATCCCCTTCTGCAGTTCCAGGGGAAGGGGAGTGGATGTACTAATCTGTTATCCACCTGTCTTTTTATGACATAATACACACTCATTTTATCCAGGAAGATTCATCACCACTGACATCACCATAATCACAGTTTAAATTGTATATCAATGAACTTTAAATACTAGCCCTGACTCGATCTGGTGACTAGAGCTGAATCAGATTTCTTTATAGAAAGCTAATAAGGAAATTTCTAATTCTTTCCTGAACAAATTTGTTATAAATTCATAATGAAGCTAAATAGTTACATAACAAATAGCCAGTTAAAAAATAAACACCTTTCTGTTATGCGACTGCGCACAATAAATATGAATAAACTTTATTCATTCTCTGTAAACAAACACACTTTTATATAATCTAACTACATGGCTGGGGTTTTTTAAGATGTGACTGTAAGCTTAGTCCTGCTTCTGTAGGTTCACTATCAGACCTTCCACCTGCCACGAGTCCAATGCAAGTTGATTAAAGGAATAAAAACTGTGACCAGGGTTACACCTTAAGGACAAGCTAGGGGTTTGGGTGAGAATAAGCCTAGCTCAAACCTTTTCTTACACTATATAAAAGACTCCAAAAGTCTCTGTATTACATGGGAATATGGGGAAGGACAGCTTAGAGCATCTCAGAGCATATTTTTTCCACTCCCAGAGGGAGAAGAAGTTTCTGCATTTGTGAGGTCCTTCTCTGTTATAAAGACAAGCCTTTGAAGAGGTGACTTCCAGTGGCACACATTTCAGAACTGGAAAGTCCTAGACTTGTGTGCCTTTCATTAATTTGTGGCTAAGCACTGGCTGCCTTCTGTTTCTAAAGGGAAGCATGGACTGACAACACAGAACTAAACTCCAATCTTTCCTCTTATTTTAAACACTTGACTTTAAAGAAAAGGTATATGCATATTTAACAGAATATTTGTGCCACAACCAGTTTTCACTGCTACAGAAACATGTCTGTTCATGTTCAAATCATGCATAATTGGCAGCTTTTGACCATTTTTTCCAAGAAACTTTCTCCTAAAAAGGGAGAAAGTATCCCATCTGCTGACTGGCTCTGCAAGCATCTGGTCAATATTGTCTTTTCCTGTGCTTAATTAGCTGTAGAAGCTGGCAGAGGCAACAGGACAAAAAAAAAATAATAATGTTTGTGCTCAAAGAAATCCTCCTATTGTTCTTCCTCAACCACTGTCAATGTAGGCAACGCTAGCCTACTATAAAACAACCACCTATCAAGGAAGTCTACCTAGAATATCTAGTTCTTTCCGATTGAGTTGAGGTTTCAATGATTTAATCTTTTTCTTCTTTGATCATTACTGTCACTGATGAAGGTATCAACATCAGCATTCTTTGGATGGGGCTCCACATTAGACTGATCTTCCAGATTAAACACAAGCAGACCCACGTTTGAGAAAGAAAAAGTGTCTTGTCTCTCGGAGTTTCATCTCGATAACTGGTGTGCACTAAGAGACTTCCAGAAGTCCTGTGCACAATTCTGTATTTGGGAGCAGTAGGTGCAACTTCCCACTGAAATAAGAGGTCTGACTGCAAGAGAAAGACTGTATTTTCATGACTGAAATAAGCTTTCTTCCTTGGTCCATTAAAACCAGTTTTCACGTGGGACAAAAAAAGTGAGCACTAAAACCAGTTGCTGCAAATCTTTATCATGTTTTTATTATGTGAAACTGAATGATGTTATTAAGTGGGATCTCAGGCTAGGGAAAAAGTGCTTTAAAGCTGTATTAGTTGAAAGTATATATGGTCATATCACTGATGTTTTGACAAATTTTAGATATGCAAAAGATACTCTTCAGATTCTGGGAAACACTCAATGGTTTGGAGACAGGCTAGTGATATAAAGTGATCTAATCAATAAGTAGTCAGAAAACATCTCAGTGTGGTATTAGCAGAGAAGCTTCCAGCATCAGGTATGTCCCTGATTACCAGTGGGCCAGAAATATCAGAGATATCAGGCTGCTTTGGTAGAAGACAAGATTGCTTGCCACTGAGGTATTCCTGAACATCTGTCCTGGGCCAGTTTACTTCTAACACTCCCACACAGAGGTCAACAAGAACATTGTTCTCAAAGCATACAGTTTTCTTCCTCGTATGTTGTATGGACAGGAGTCACTGTAATAAACTGGGGGGGAATGAGGAACAAAGTCACAAGAGAGATATTTTTGCTTTAGATGTCTGCTTTGTAGTATCAGCGCTCTCTAAAATGCACACAAATTTGGATCATTGAATTTTATTTATGGTTCTGATATTTGACTTCCTTCTAGACTACTAAATTACTATCAGTAATGTACCTATGTGCCCAAAATGGCACTGTTGGTACTATTCTGATCATTTTTTCTATAGATACAGGGTTTTGCAGTACAACAATTACATTGATACATCCAGTTATGTCACAAGGGAAACAAATAATGGAATCTGTATCAGCAGAATCTTCATTTGTGTTAATGCACTTGTGGATAGAGGGACTTTTTCCCAAAGTAACAATAGTTCAGCAAACAGTCCACCCAAGTGACAAGTCAGAAGTATACTTTCATCTTTTCTCTGAGACAAACCAAGGACTCAAACTTGCTCCTCCATTAACCTACTAAGTGTCCCAGGCACAAGGCTACCCTGAATGGGTCTGCTTCTGAGTCATATTAGCCTTACCTAAAGCTAAAAAAGGAAACCAAATTGTCAAAAACCTCCTGTGGTTGGTTCAGAGGAATCATTTCCCATCCCCTTCTCTTTTTTTTTTTTTTTTTTTTTGAGGCAATGGCAGGATACTACCACCAAGTTAGTTGTACAACCACGTTTCAGTTTTCACAGAATCACAGAATGTCAAGGGCTGGAAGGAACTTCGCAAGATCATCCAGTCCAACCCTAAGTTTTGTTAGGGAATAACTGAATTAAAAAAAAAACCAAACAAAACTGACAGAAATTCAGAGCTAATATGTCTTTATAGTTTATATCCAGTATATAACAACAATTTAAATAGTTAAATTAATAAAAGGTATTTCCTCTACATGCAGACTTTACTTTGTCTGTCACAGCTCATATAGTTACTTCTGATTACATCCTTCAGCTGTGACATGAAACCACTACTACTATATTTTTCCATGCAGGGTATGGTGTAGGTACTCATCTTCAGTCAATTTTTTATAAGATCACAGCAGTAATTATCAGGGAAGTAATTACAGCAATTAGAGAGGTTATTTGATGTCTTTCTGTTTCAGGGGCTGTCAAGTCAAGCCTTTTCTAAGGGAAAGAAAATATTCTCTGCATCCATACAATATACAAAGGTCCACGTTCTGGTTGAGTTTTTTAAAATCCATGCAGAGCCTGTGTGAGTTTTATAATCTCTCAACTCTCAACTGGGCCTGAAGAAGCACTCTGCAGTGTTTTAACATCAAGTGAAAGACAAAACTGTCAACAGGACAGTCAGGACATACTGCTCTTTTCCTAAACAGTCACATCACACTTGCTTTTTAGTACTACAACAGTAGAAGATCGTGTTTGCTTGATACAGGGATCATACGGGTTGAACATACCAGTTACACCTGTCTGGAATAACATCAGCTGATGTGAGAATGTCATTGCTAGTTCTGTTAGAGGAGTATAGTAAATGCCCTGAGAAGGGAAGAAAAGTGCATGTTAATAACACTCGTGAAACATTTAGCAGTAAATCTAGATACAGATACAGGGAGGCTGCTTGGGTGCCATTTGCCTTTTTGGACATACTTCTCAAAAAAAACTGTACAGTTCAACAAAGCATTTAGGCAGAACTGGAACTTTCTGAGAGGCTTCATTACATCCACCTGCAGCAAACTGCAAGGTTATGTCAGTGGTGTTTTCCTACCCACCCTCCATCCTTCCCCTGTGCCACCTGGGGAGAGTTGAAAGCTGCTGTTAATTTTAGAGAGAAAACCAGACTTTGACATTTGCCAAAACACCATGACATGGGAAGTCTGACTTCCCCTAACAAGAAGCTATGGCTGGTGAGAAGGGGGAGAGCTCTGCAGCACAGGGCTCTCCCAAGATCTTTTAGTGAGAAAGATGTGGTACTGTATTTAGTATGAAGCCAAGGGATATAAAATAAACTGAAAGTCCTCCTCCACCTTCTAGAGGGAAAAGAAACTTTGTCACTTTTCTTTGCTTAGAGCTTCCTGATCACAACTAAGATTGCTATCACAGCCTGGTTGTTTCTTTCCCTTGCCTATCATCCCACTGTTGCCCAGAAGGTAGATAGTCTTATATGTCACTAGATAGTCTTATATGTCACTCTCTCTGCAAAAACTCACTTTGGGAAAAGCAGTATCAGTAATGGGAACACAGGTTTGCTGAGCATCATCAGCATTAAAATAATGAGATTTCTCCAGACTTTCCTTTCTAACCAAATAGTTTTAGACATGTGCCAGGGTGTAGGCAAGGGCTTGGAAATTATTTTTTTTCTCCCTGGAAACCAGTCTGTTTAGCTGGTAAATACTATAATACCAATTACACAGCATGTTTGTTGGGTTTTTTATGTCTGCAGAATTAGTAAGGCTTTTCTGATTTCAAGCATATTTCACCTGTAGTGAAACACTGGAAAGAAAGACTAGAAACTTGATATTAAATAAAATTAAACCCAAACATTTTCTGAGTGATTTGCAATGGGGGCTCCTTGCTTCAGCCATTCTGTCTTCCAGGTCAGCCCTTGCCTGGGGCTTTTTTCACATCTGCCATTCTACAACACATCTGGACCAGTGCTGCAGGGCTCTCCTGCCTCATCTCAGCACAGGGCTGCCCAATAAGAAAGTTCCCTTTGCCCAAATTCCTTCTGCCCAACCCTTCAAACCCCACCGACACTCAAATTCAGCACACTGAGTTACCTCTGCTAGCTCAGCCACTCAATATTGTTTACATTGTACAAGAATGATGCACCAGCTCTTCTGTTTTCATCAGAAAACTTATATTCATCTTCACTGTGTGGAACAACTCAAGTACCTTGAAACATTTCTACCTACACAATCACCCTTCAGTGAGAGAACAGACACTATAAAGCTTAATCTGTTACCAGCCATTACAGGTTAGTACCTTTTCTTCCCCAGAATCTGCCTCTTCAGATCTGCCCTTTTCCAGAGCTAGAAACCACCAAGAACAGCTGCGTGTGTTTAACCTAAATAAAACTAAGGGCAGCTCTTCTGCTGTGGACAATATTTTCACTTAAAAAGATACAGGAAAATACATGCTATCAGGGAAAGATTTAATCAAAATGGAAAAAAAACTTTCTATTTTAGGAGACAATTCTTGAAAGCTGTCAAATCTAAATTAGTTTTACTTGGCTTTTCACCTTTCCTGCAACAAAGCACCTGAACTCAGAGGTCAGTTCAGTATCTTGTGTACAAGGGGAAAACTTAACACGTCTACCCTCTGAGCACTTTACAATCAACTCCATGTATCTTCAGAGAAAGGAATAGGCACAAGATGCAGATTACATCACCAGGAAGAAAACCCAAACTAGAATTAAGGTCTTGGACCTGACAGAAATTTTTAAAGGCTGTAAAGAGGACAGAGGTGCACTGAAGTTTTCAGTACAGCAGAACAGATGTTTTTTTCTTCTGGAGACCTACCAGACACTGTGCACATCTGAGTACTGACAAGACCTTTACGCAGCATTCCATGAGACTGTTGGGACTGTGCTTATGCCAGGCTCTAGACAATGACAATGCTCTAGACATTTTAAAGCAAGTTATGGACAAAGTTCCCTAATTTCATCTAAACTGCAATATATTTAATACCAAGCAGTTCAAAGCACTCCCCACAACTCAAATTGAGGCATGGTAAGGCTGAGAAAACACACACACAGACACACACTCACAGACACACACACTCTGGTGTAATTTTGATGCTCTAAGATACTCTGTACTCAGAATATTACACATACTGTGGTTTCAGAAATTCGGAACACTACATTTATGTGGGGTGATTTAAGTCTACATTTGATTAAGGATAGAAGATGGTTATAAATATACTTTAATTAAAACCTTTGGATAGACCTTTAGAAGCAGGCATCTGACCTCTTTACAGCTGTGAAAATGGTAAATTTCAACTAACATATACACCTAGATATATACACACAGAAATTTGTCTATCTGTGGCCTAGTGTCCTAGTCTGAGTGAGAACAGAACTAATTCTGTTCAGTGATTTTCCTTTCCAGCTCAGTTCTTCTAACTCCCTGCACTGCCTGCA
>JANHGN010023740.1:68136-86858 GCA_024605025.1 Megaceryle maxima | reverse complement strand
TATAATTTATATACACATATGATTTATTTATAATAAATATATGTATATATGCCAGTGATGCAATAGATGATGTGAATGGTGAGAAAGACCATCTCTCTTTTGTATTAGTATCATGACATGAATAAATTCTAGACAATAAAGAAGCAAGTTTCTTTATCAATCTTCTCAGAGAAACCTCACAGTAAAGAAAGCAATTTTTTTTTCATTTTAGTAAAACCCAGTATTCCTAAATTAATTGAACTGCTTTTCTCATCCTCATCACTATTTTTCAGAAGTATTTTATTTTACAGAGAGTTCAGATAAACCTAGAGTCTTGCATGTATTCATGTTTTCAACACTCTTTTATCCCTTTGCTTTGTGTAAATGTCAAAGCCATTCCCCCTTTGAAAATTACTTTAGCTTAGAACAGTCTTGCTACTTTCCTGCTAAAAAAATGAAAGAAAGTGAAAGTCAGTCAGTATTATTGGAGTAATGAGATTTGACTGTGCAGTTGGTGGGCCTCTATTCATAAGCATTTCTCTAAAGCAGTATTTTCTCTTATAGATTCCATATCAACTTTTCCTATTTTTCTTATAATGATTAAAAGATTCAAAGTTAGAGGTTACTCATGCATTTTGAAAAGATTAAAATTGAACTTTATAGTAATAGTGACAGTCTTACATAAAGCATGCTTTGATAAAGAGCAGAAGTAATGAAATAACATAAAAATATTCCAAACACTAGGATATGGAGTCCACCGAAGCAAAGTAAATTCCTACTTGTGTATCGCTTACCAGAAGGAAGCCCTCACAAGATGTATGATACAAACCAGATGAAATTTCAAATATAATAAAGACCCAGTACCTCTGTGGGCTAAAAATCACATTATTTGTAGCATAACTTACTATAACAATTGAGTACATACAATAATTACCTGTAACACCAGAATGATCTTTAGGTGTTCAATGAATCATGTAGTTCCATTTGTCTTCCTCTTCCCAGAAATTTGAGGTAGCAGAAAATATCTAGAGGCAGAAAAATAACAGTGCAAACAAGTAAGAAACAGCCTAAAACCCTGAAAACAGATTGCCTACTCTATTCAGACAGAAATTCCTTCCATTTGCCCCATGATTCCTAAACTTTCCAAGAGGAAGGTGATAAAAGCGTGTCTTTTAATCTGCCCAACCGTCACCTTAGTTCCTTTCACAACTTCATTACACAAATAATCACAAAGACTCCAAAGAAAGAGGGGAAATTAATAAGAAATTTGAATACATAAGCTCTCGAGAAACATTTGGTTGAAAGACAGTATCTTCTTTTGAAAAAAAGTAACGTGAATGCATTTTCACCCCTATCTTTGGCTAGCCATAATTCCATGAAGAGCAGAGCAGTGAGGAATTGGTCAGTCACATGAAGCACTGAAATGGAACACTGTTGCTAAAGAGTAACATTGACTGCATCAGTGAATAAAGCAAAGTACCACCACTAAACATGCTTCAATAAATGAAGCAGTTCTACAAAAATTCAGACTTACTGTTAGAGTAGTTCTCAACCCTTTCCTAATTAATGGTCACTAAAAATTTTCCAGCCAAAGTAAGATCTTTACTCAAAAACCCTAGCCTGACAGTGGCTCCTTTTGGCTTGGCATCAAAGAAATTATATACACTTTGAAGCAAAAGAAAACACAGCTCCACCAGACACCTGCATGCATAATGTGATACCTAATACTTGACCTCTCATGGTCTGATCTTTACACTAGCTGCAAGAACCTTCTAGCTGTCTGAATAGCAGTATCACCTCAGTCTTGCTTCTAGAGCATGTAACCTCATCTCTCCTATACGATTGTGTTTTAAGGCCATAAAGCAAATTAATACATGTATTTATGGTCAACAGTTGCTTTGATGGTAATTTTGAATTAAAGGTTTTGTTCCTATGGAAAAAAAAAAAAGCAAATGGTGGGTAGTTAGGTTGGTAATTAATGCATTATTCTACTTAGTAAGACTTATAATAAAAGACAATTTAATTGACAGGGAGGAGGCAAACTTCTCAATTTTAAGAGTTTTGTAAGGGAAACGTAAGATCACATCTTAATTTCTGAAGAGCTATAGAAGCTTTCATTACTGGGTCATGTAAGGTCTGATTAGGTAATTTTCTTTACCACATCACGAAACACTAAACTACATCAACAAAAACACAAGACATCAACACGAGAAAAATCTTTTTAAAAGCACTGGTGATATAAAAGTCCAGGAAGTTGGAACAAGTTCATCAGTATTACCTGCCATGTTAGTGACAGTTTGCAATTACTGACTTCTGGAAGATATTTTTTCCATCTTGACTCAATTTCTTTTCTATTTTCAATTTGCAGCCACTGCATTTATGTGAAACATATGTTAAAATCTACTGCCCTTGAGTAAACGTGGTGCTTTGGTAACAGACCTGGCCATCCAGAGGACATACTTGAGAGACGGTTCAAGGAAGCTGACATATAGTAGAGAAAAACACTGACTTGGATTAGGGTTGTTTGCAGACAACACCAAATTAGGGAAAAGTGTCAATCTGCTGGAGGGTAGGAAGGGATCTGGATGGGTTGAATCAATGGGCCGAGGTTTAACAAGGCCAAGTGCTGGGTCCTGCATTTCAGTCACAATGAGCCCAGGTAATGCTACAGGTTTGGGGAGGAGCGGCTGGAAAGCTGCCTGGCAGAATAAGACCTGGAGGTGCTGGTCCAGCCCCAGCTGAACATGAGTGAGCAGTGTGCCCAGGTGGCAAAGAAGACCAACAGCATCCCGACCTGTATCAGAGACAGTGTGGCCAGCAGGACAAGGGAAGCAATCATGCCCCCGTACTTGGCACTGGTGAGGCCACACCCTGAATTTAGTTCTGGGCCCCTGTCCACAAGAAAGACATCGAGTTGCTGAAGCAAGTTCAGAACAGGGCAACCAAGCTAGGGAAGGGTCTGGAGAACAAGTCCCATGAGGAGAGGCTGAAGGAATTGGGATTGCTTAGTTTGGAGGAGGCTGAGGGGAGACCTTATCACTCTCTACAGCTACCTGAAAGGAGGTTTTAGTAAGGAGGATACCAGCCTCTTCTCTCAAGTAAATAACAGGACTAGAGGTAATGGCCTGAAGTTGACAACAGGGGAGGTTCAGATTCTATATTAGGAAGAATTTCTTTACTTAAACAGTAGTCAGGCGCTGGATCTGACTGCCCAGGGACATGGTGGAGTCACCATCCCTGAAGGTATTAAAAAAAATATGTAAATGAGGCATTTCAGAACATGCTCAGGGATGGTGAGGTACAGTTTTTTTTGGTTTTGGTTTGGTTGTTGGTTTTGTTGTTGTTGTTGACAGTTGGACACTGTGATCTTAGAGGTCTTTTCCAACTGTGACAATTCTGTTACTATTATTTTGGTTCTATCCTGCTTTATGCTCCTTAGCATTGTTCAGCAAGTGGAAAAGAGGAAAAACATAACATGGGAACACAATCTCCTCTATAAGGAATGCACCCATGGAGTTCAAGAACAAGGCACTTTTTTTTTTTTTTTAAATATTTATCTACATATGTCTCTGCAAATTCTCGGGCAAAAATACCTTTGTGAGCAATGATGAGAGATTGTTTCTGGCCAAATTAATGAACTGCTCAGAAAAATAAAACTTGTGAACTGTTTTTAAAAAGGATCCATCCCCACATAAGTCTGTGTAGATACAAAAGCTACATTGACACAAGTGCAAATTTTTATTCTTGTTTATGCTAGTAATAAGACTTTGGTAATATCTTTACTTGAAAATAAATTTGTATTTAGAGTTCAGTTTATGTAATTTCATAACTTCTAAGTAAAAGAAACAATCCCAAGCCTTCCTTTTTTACCGCTCTGACGTTACTGGATAAAACCTTACATTATTGCTAAAACACCCCGATACCAAGCCATAGATGGCTTGACTTCAGCTGGACTGCTAAACTACATCATTGTTCACACAGCTAAACGAGTGTGAATTCAAAGCCCAAAGCCACAAAAAACGCTTTAAGGAAAGACATGAACTATTAATATATATAAACAGCAGTCGTTTGATGTTCAACACTTTTTTCTTTCCAGTGTAGTAACATCACGCACTCCCCATTTTGGTGATCTAGCAGTCGCTGCTCTACTCTGGTCGACCAGTCTCAAAAAAATAAATCAACTGGTATTTCACATCATGACCGTGAAGGTTAAAGAGACAGACAAATGGGCAAATACCTGAAGGTCTAGTGTGTTAAGTGCACTTTTACCGGGTCTTCGCTCTGAACGGTCTGAACTCGGGCAGCCAGCCACGGCAGCTACCCCGGCCGGCGGGACACCGACCCCCACGTTTCCATGCGCGGCAGCGCCCTGCCCCACGCAACAACCTCCCCCCCCGCCCCACATCAGGCCGCCGCCTCCCCGTCTGGGTTCTAACGCCTGCGGAGAGCGCCCCGGGCTCCGCCCCAGCCCCCGCGTAGCACCGGGACCGCTTCCCCTCCCCCGCCCGCCGGGGACGCCAGCCCGTAGCCGGCGGGCAGGCGAGAGCCCGGCCGGCAAGAGGAAGGAAAGGGAGGAAAGGGAAGAAAGGGAAGGGCGGGAGCCCGCCCGCCAGCCCGCCCGCCAGCCCGCCCCTCACTAGCCCTCGCCCTCCTCCTCGCTTTCTCCTCCCTCTCCCGGCAGCCCCAGACCCCCTCCTCTCGCTTGCCGAGCCCCCACCGCCCTTCTCACCTCTCGAGGTCCGGGAAGGGGGCGAGGTTGGGAGGGGGCGGGGAAAGAAACAAATCGCGAGGGAGGCCCCGGCACCCCCCTTCCCTTCCCTCCCCCTCCGACCCGGCGGCAGCCAGCGCTCCAGCCCTGCCGCGGGAGGCTGCGGGCACTGGGCGAGCCCTCCCCGGCGCTAACGGGTCCCCAAGGGCCCCGCTCCCGGCCCCTCCCCTGCGCGCTCGGGCGGCTCCGGCCCCCGGGCCGGCGGCGCACGCGGGGGGAGGGGCGGGGCACCGCTCCACGCCCACACACGACCGCGCCGCCGGCTCCGCCTCCTGCCTCAGGGCGTGAGGCGCGCGCTGCCGGACAGTCAACGGCCGGCTTCCGCGCGCTCAAGGGACGGGTGCTGCCTCCGGTGCTCCCCTCAGGTTTCTGTGACTCCCGCTCTGCGCTTCCCGTCCGGGCGGGGCCGGCGGTTGCCGCTTCTGTGGGGCTTCTAGTTGATTGACCCTGTAAACGGCCTTACCCTGCCCCTGCGTACTCCTGTCTGTCTTATAAGCCCGCAAAGCAGCTTCTTTCCGTAACCTCCCACTCGTCCCACTGAAATCAATCTGCACTGACACCTCAGGCAGCCGTTAACTTCCTCTCAGACCCCTGGCCCCCCCGAGGCAGCCCGCACTCACCCGCCGACGGGCTACCGCGCTCCAGCTTCGGCCGGCCTTACGCCACGCCTTGCCTGCCACCTCTGCCATCTAAAGCTAGAGTAATTTCCCGAACTAATGGACTGTGTGACAGTTAGATGCGCTTCTGACCGATAAAACTGATTTAAGGGCTTGCGAGGTCATTGCTGAGGCGTGGCAGTATGAGTTCCATGCAGTAATGAGGTATATTGTGCTTACTTTGCTTAATTCTGCAAGGAAGTGTGGCCTGCATGGCTGGCTGTGTGCTTCATCTGTCTGGCAGTTCTCATCCTGTCTGACTTTAAACAATTTAGCCAATTTTAACTAAATTGGGCCAAAGGATGGGGTTTTCAAAGGTACTAGTTGTTCCAGCTGTGTAAAAATTACTATCTAGGTGGAGGGAAGCGGGTCCCCGAGACAGAAAACATGTTTTTCACAGCAGTTGGTGGGTCAGGCCACACGTGTGCATGCGATTCAGCATGTTTACATGCGCACAGCTGCCTTATAGTGTCTACAGCTTAGGGTGTCCTTGGAGGATATGTGGACAGACCATACGCGGATCTCCTGAACTCAAAAACTAAACTAAAATGTACCATCACAATAGTTCTGAAGTAGACTAACTAAAATAGACACTCCCTATCTGTTTACTGCAGCATTCTTGGAAATCTTCTGAAGAATCTGAAACTCAACATATTCCACAGGCTATTGTATCAGGCTGAATTTCAGTGTGATCCTGTAGGGCAATTTCTGTTCAAACGTTAGACACTGACAAGAACGAGGAAAGTCTGAATGTATCAGAAGGGGATAGATACACATACTACTCAACAAAGTCCTCCTGTTGTCTTCCATGACATGTTCCATTCCTCCTGGATGGAAAGGATGGATAAATGCCATACAACCTTGAAAAAAGGAAGATACAAATAACTGGTATGAAAGATACTTAAGGGGCAATGAAGTATCTCACAAAGTAGACCTAATTTGCTAACAGATGACAAATATAAATTACACAGTATTTTACCTTTTAAATTCATACCTATGATTTTTTGTATCCTGTTACTTCTGTTGTACTGTACTGTCAAAAAAAAAAAAAAGTTCATTTTGCTTTGGTTTCATTGCCTTCATGTGCTACATTTCAAGTGCTACATTTAAAATATTGTAGTCACAAATTTATAATCACTATAGCTTTATTAAGAGTATTCTTATAGAATTAATACTATATATGCTTCCACCTGGTTTACACATCTGAGATAACTCAATGATAAGAAGGGCAGTTTGGGTTTGTAGGACATTTCTTATTTTAACGTCAACAGTGTTGCTTCATTTTGGTAGTATTCAACATTTAATGGGCTGTGGGAAAAATACTACGTCAGAAAAGAGCTTTCTGAATTAATTAAGCCCTTCATGCTGTACTTATTCTATATTTGAGTCACATTGTTTATTTTTACATATGTGTTATTCAGAGCGCTTTTATTTGGAACATTTCAGAAATGTTCTTTGCAGTCTTATCTGTAAGAAGAATTTATGGAATATCACAGTGGTTGTCAGAATGAAAGACTTCACTTTTTTAACTGGAAAGTTTAGCTGAAAAACTGTGACTACAGTGTATACAACTAGTAATGGCTCTATCCAGTCTTGTGGTGTAAAGGACAGTAACACACACTGCAGTCACTTTAAGACTGGCATCTGTTGTCCTAAGAATACACCAGCAATGATAATATGAACATCTCGCAGTTCATTGTATTTAGTACATCACTTATTTGCCAGGTTGTCATTATCAAATTAGTAGTCTATTAAAGTCTTTAAGATTTTCTATTACATGAAATTATCTTCCCCCTAGTCCCAATGCATATGTATATAAATAAACCAATAACATCTCCATACTGAGACTGACTCGTGTTTATGAGTCATTTTTATAATGAAGTTCTGACTCATTTTTAAAAGATCTTCTTGGCTAAATGAGTACAAAATTCTTTCACAAAGGAATAGTTTACTGTTAGGAAGGTATATGAAATTGGCCATTAGGGGGTGATGTTCCTAAAACCAAACTACCCCAAATGAATAAAGTAGTTTCTGTGCATGATTTTTCTCTTATTTTCTTCATGGTATGTGAGTTTTATCCTCAGGGTGTTCCTTTGAATCATCCTCATAGATGACAATGTAAGAACAGAACTTGTCTCTTTACAGCTTGAAAGAATGAGAAGTAAAAAGAAAAGTCATATTAGAAAAAGGAAATGAATAGACGTTATTTTGCATAAAGTCTGCACTAAGTTAAAAGCTAAACCAGGAAGGAAGTTACCACCACTGTGCTAGATGGGAGTGCTTCAGTGACATGTGCTTGCTTTTGAAAAAGTCAGAACTCTTCAGATTAGTATTAGGAATAATTACCATGTTTATTTTATGTTTACCCGAGTTTTTCAAAATCCATGAAGGTGAGTGATCAGCTTTTAAAATAGCCTTTTCTTTATTCTAAACTCTAATTGCAATTGAAAAGTTGTCACGTGCTTTCCTAAAAGTGGTGGTTAGGATGCTGTACTCATATGGACTTTGCAAAGCATATAGATCTTTTTCTCTAGATTTTTAACCAGCAGAGATAATAGTGTGTGGTCATTTGAAAGGAGGTTGTCATTCATTTACGTACACCGCAAAATTTTGGTAACTGCTTCCATGCAATTGTATTCTTGCTATCTTCATCATGAAGAGAGTACATATGTTGTTTTCCAGCAGGTACTCATGTCTTTAAAAATAACTTTTTAAAAATTTCTATACTTAAATGCCTGTAAAACTTTCTACGATTACTATCTGGTATGAGATGCTGTCTGTAAAAGAGATATGCAGTGGTAACCTGACAAAAACCAGAGCAGAATAGATGTAACTGACAGAAGCAGATCTTTTAACATAGATGCCAAATACATCTTGGTGATCCTAAAGGTCAATACTGGATTTAGGATGAATGCAGAATACATGTGTGTAAGTTATATATTCAATGCTTTCTTAAAAATCCATAAATAAAGTAATATTAAAATAGCTTTGTCACATCTATTCCTCAGTAAGCTTATGATTAGATAAATGTTATAATGAACAGCATTGCTTTGACAAATGGTGTGTGTTCACAGCCATCATGAAACAAATTATTTATGAGGCATAATTTGCTGAAAAATAAAATGAATATAAAAATATATCCAGATTAGGTTACTTACATTTACGCTTCTATTTTCATTAACCACAAAGAATAAACATCACAGTAGCTAGAATATAATAGATAGGTTTTTTATAGTTTAGAAATTAACAAACTGGAAGGCTGTCTTAAGTTTCAAATAGCATAAAATTGATGAGTCAGTTTAAGCTGTTGGAGTAATTAATGCTTTACCTCCATGCAGAAATAATCAAAGTATTTGCTAGCACAGACTATGCAAATAAACAGTGATATGACTGTCACCAGAAGAAAATATTGACCGTACTGTCAAACATCAAAGAGTAGTTGCATTTTTCCATGATCACTTTCCTAGATTGCTCTTACTGGAGTTGCTTCATGCTGCAATAGCGTGATCACTCCAAGTCTTATAACTACATACAGTCTTAATCACAACGTGTCTAAGATTGTGAAGAATATCAGCAGAATACAGCATATAATTATATTCAGAAAATTAGAATCATTGTTATATTTTGGATGCTCTAAAAACTGTATATTACAGACTGTGTAACAAAGTCTGAATTACATAAGAAAGTAGTTTGGATTATTTATTTTGAAAATTCCAAGGAGTTTGGGTCTCTGGTTCATTGAAAACTTTCTGTTAGAATCTGGTTTTATTTCAGATTTTGTGGCAAATCTGAGACCTACAGAATTTGCTGTAAAAGTTGCAAATTGCTGGTTACCCCAAGAAGCTTCACCACATAGAGTTATCGGAAATCTTTTGACATGTAAAATATAGACATTGTATCTTCCTCTGTGAGGGGTTCATCTGTGAGTAGCAGAGACCTTCTAATCCTACAGGCTTTTCTAAGATCCCATTAACACTGTGGGTACTTCAGGGTTTTAGTATAACCTCTGAAATCGCAGGCAAGAAAAGTATAGAGATAGAAGCAAGTGAAACTTGCATGTTTTATCCCAGGGGAAATTCCACCATTTATTTTCACAGCAGAGGGGGAATAAAAATGGAAATTTCTCATTAAACAGAAATTTAGGAGGAAATTAATTTGTGAAAAACCAAGCCTTTAAAAATACACCAAAGAAATACAGTTGAGCATTGCCAAAAGAGAAATGTTTCCTTTATATTTCTACAACAACCCACTTGTTCAGTTACGAGTCATTGAACCCTTTTGGAGTTTTGGAGTCTGATGCTATTGATCCCAGTCCTGTGCTCCAGGTCCAGGTACTTGATGGAGTGTATCTCCTTTAATCTATCAGTTGTGTGTCCCCCATCTTGTACTGTAGGCCGTGGATCTCTACAGTGTTATGTGACAACTGTAATTTCCATAAGGAAGTGATAAAAAAAATGCAATTTTACATACTGCTGAACTGATCCAAAACAGAATAGCACAGATGGAAAAAAAAAAATTAAATCAAGCTAATCCAAAATGAAATATTTATGGTTTTCTTAATGGGAAGCGAGTTTTTTACAAATTCAGAACTTGCCTGTGAATGATTTCATTTAAATGGAATTGGATTTTCTATGGAAAAAACAGTCTATAAATTGAGGCTTAATAAAATAATTTCACAATCACAGAATTTCTTAACATTAAGCATGCAGGTTACAGATCTTTGAATATAAAGCAGTTTTCTAGAGATAACTTTGCCTGGTTTCATCTCAGTGATCCTCTTTACTCTTCAGGCTGTCTGCATTGAGATTTCACAAAACCTTTTCCACATTTTTTGTGATGTTTACAGCTGGGAGGGTGCTTCCCAGTCCTGCGGTACAGAGCAAGCCTCTTGTGGGTACAGCTTTATGTCTGCCCTGTAATCCACCAGGAAGTTTTAGTCTTTTTGCAGCCCTGCTTACCAGTGTCCAACAAGATATATTCTTGCCTAGAAAGTTCACAGTCCTGTGAGTTGGGAGAAAATAAAGTTTACTGGTGCTAGATGATAATTTGTTAGGGTTTCTCAGTAGAGATCTTTCAAGAGAATGGTAAGCACCTTTCCTGACAGGACAGCATTCAAACTTTTTCCACTCAGGTAACATTGCATTTTACGTATCTACAGCATGCTTCATAGGTAGCTCTGGAACCTGTTTAGCCACTTGAGATGTCCAAAATGGACTTGATAGTGCTGAACACAGACTGCTGTCACAGCACATTCAGCAGATTCCCAAATCTGCGTACAAATTCCTCGGTGAAAGGGGTGTGGAAGGAAATTACCACTGACCTTGAAAGCTGTAGCAGTGGTTCTAGACTGGTTGCTCAGATGCACACACAGCTTGCCATGAGAGCAAAGTAAATGTTCCATTTGTGCTCCTGGCTCATCTCCACAGAGCAGCTCTGCAGAAAATGCCTCCTTCAGCTGGAATAACTTGGCCTCAGGAGCCTGCTCCACTCCAGGTTGTGTGGGTTCAGATTGTAAGCATTTTGAGGAAAATGTATTGTGTTGCCTCGGGGAAAGATCAAGCCCTAAATTTTCTCAGACATTTCTTCCTTTTTGAATTAAAATGAATGATTGATTCTCTTACCTGCATGGGATGTGTATTCACATTTCAATTTATTATGTTTTATAAGAAGTTATGACTTACTGATGTAGTGTTAGTAAAGTGATTAGTTAGTAAAGATAATTGACTTTGGCATTGGATTTTGGATTTTATTTCTGTATCCTGTCTGGAATCCTTCAGTGAACTGTTTCTGAGGTCAGCCTGCTGTTATGTGAACACAGGTGGCCAGCTGAAGCTGTTGCAGCTGAGCACTGGAGGAATTAAAGGCTATTTTTTTCTATGTATCGATGTATGATATGTTTTTCTTATGCTATGTATATAGCATAAGGATTTATGAACATATTACTCCAATTACTCATAATGGGAGTTGCAAAATTTCCTCTTCATATAGATGCAAGGGTACTGCTAGAATTGTAAGCTCAGCTACAAAACTATAGGTTAGTAACTGCATCAACTTCTGGAAGTGCTTATTTGTATTCAGAAATACATATTTCATCTTGGGGTCCCAGAAGTTTTTAATTTTTTATTTTATTTTTTCCCCCATACAGTAAAAATTAGTTCAAAGTTACCTCAAGTAAAAATGCATGATTTGTACAATAAAGCCCTACTTTAATGTGGAAGAAAGCTAAATAACACTCATTAATAATTAATTCTATGTGGTTATTGCTGCTTGCCAGAACTGCATTAATGTACTCTAACTACAGTAATTTGATACTGAAATTTGACGATGATACCAAAACCAACGGTCATCATAAAAATTCGTATTTGTTGACTGAATATAGGAAAATGTGAAGGGTGTGGCTGGAAGATTCAGCAGCAGTTCTGTGTATTTTTTGTGTGTGGTTTCAGTCTCATTGGAAATAAAGTTTTAATTCTGACTATAGCTATTTTATAACATAATTGCACTGGCACGTTGCAGCTGCATAGTTCCAGGGCTAAGTTCCCCCTCCAAACTTCAGTGCTTTCATCTTCTTTTCAAGTACAATCAAATGGGAGCAGCTTTGAAACAGGAATGTGATTAGATGCAACCACAAATTCAAGTTAGTATTGCAACAGATTTCATACAACTGAGCAATAAAATCCATTATCTAAGGAAGATTCCTTGCTTGCTTTCTCTCACTTGTTGATGCATTCAATGTGCTGCTCTACCCCTCAAGAAAGAAAGTGCATTTCATCGTAAGATGGTTAAAGGCTGTGTTACATGATGCTTCCATTTGTGTATTTGTCCATGTGTCTTATATGACTGTCTCCCTAATGCAGTACTGTTTGGTTTTTTTACAGCTAACACTGTAATTGTGTCATGCATGGATATGTGTTCATCAAGTAACACCACTTTTCCACTTTGTACTTTTAACAATTCTTGCAAAAGACCAATGCAACAAAGAAGAGAAAATCAGACTATTTTACTGAAGGCCATTGTAAATCATTCAAATTTCCAAAATATTCCCTGTATTTGCCAGTCCTCCAGGAGGGAACAACAGACTCATTCTAAACAAACAGAGTGTGAATCCAAGAAAGATGGGAATGTTGATCATGAAGGATCAGGGTCAGTAGCTAAAAAAGGTAAGAAATACTTAATTTTGAAGTAGTTAAGTACAACATAAAAGACATGTTTTTATTTGATAGTGTCACAGTGAAAGGTGCATTGGTCTGCAAGGAGAGTGCTGTGAGAAAAGAGTGCCTTATCTATCAACCACCTGGAATATTTCTGTTAGAAATCTGACCTCTACCATCTAGCTTTTATGAATGTTCCTATACCACCATCTTTCCTCTTTTCTTCTTGCTAAATTTTCTAAAATATTTCTTTGATTTTTAGGGCAGTCTAGTTTCTGATCAGTTTTCATGCTGAATTTGCTTTTAAATATCATTGCAGAACTCTACGTGTAGATTGGTGATATGATATGAAGATAGGTTGTGAGCAAGTATCTGAAGAACTGATTCAAAGATTGCAACTATTGAGATGATTCCGATAGAAGAAATAACCATTTTCGTGCTTATAGTCATGTTATCCACAACCGTGGAGTATCAGAAATGGCTTTCTGTGTTTCATAGAAGGCAGCACAGAGGAAGGACTGGCACACCAATACAAAGAAGAGTTCAGCAGCATCCACATCTTTTCAGAGCAGTAGCAGCATATTCCTTCTGTGCCATATACACTTGCAACTTTTTGGGGAGAGGATGCCTCTGAATTTTGCTTTCCTAACATTGTCAGCAACAGGGGCAACTGTCCAAGACCTGGCTATCAGAAATGCAGTTCTTTTCCAACTGCATCATTTTCCTATTACAAAACAGGTGTCTTAACAAGTATGAAAAATAACAAACCAAAAAATATGTGGACAAATACTGTTCTCAGTTAAACCTATACAGCTCTAATACTTTTGGCCATGGCTCACCTACCTCTGTTTCACCTACCACGTTTGTCAACATGGTGCGAGTCTCACAGTTTGTGTGGTTTGAAGTGAACAAGGACCTTCTGCAACTGATAGCAGATAGAGTAAATGTAATCTGCAGGGGAAATATATTTAGTATAGATAATACTCTTCAGATATGTTAAGATGAACTTTACATGGTATCCTTTTGTCCATTTTATCATAGTCAATAATATAAAAGCTATATGTTTTTGCAAATGAGACAGAAAAATTATTTTATTGTTCTTTATAGATATGTCTCTTTGTCTGCTGCTTTATATTACAGTTTTGGTTTTTTATTTCCAAAAGCAAAAGGCTCACTTGAAGTGAAAACAGAAGATGTTATTCATTTTTATAAATATTTTAATTTCACTACGGTTTCTAAGAAAGAAGAAGTAGACCATAATACTTACTACCTGCTGGAAATCCACATCAGCAATTCTATAGTTGGAGGAAGAACTGCAGCCAAAGAATACTTAAATCACTCCTGTCTAGTGGCAATGATGGAAGACCAAAATGACTGTATAAATACCTCACTGCAACTGAAGTCTTCCGTGGAATGTAAGTTACAAAGCAAAGTCAGAATGGAAATCTTGCAAAAAAGTCTCCAGTAGGTAGTTCTCTGCTTTCAGCAACCATTTTAAAGTATTTGAAAGTATTTAAGTATTTCACAAGAAGAGATTACAATTTTGATTACCTCTTAGTAAAAGACCATCTTTTAGCAGCAACCGACAGTTTTCACAGTGATTTAAAGCTGGGGTAGCTGTAGCTTTTTTTTTTTTTTCTTCTAGAAGGAAAACAGAAAATGAAATGTGTCTGTACATTTCTTTTGCTTAGCAGTGACAAACCCACAAATTACATGTATGACAATACCTGGGATTACTTTTTTCCTCTCCTCTCTCCAATATTGCTATAGCCCTGTTTTCTTGGAGTTAAAAAAAAAAAAAAAAAAAAATCCTGTTAACTTCAGTGGCAGAAGAACCAGAAGACAAGTTTGACTTTTCTTAGTGTCATACTTCTTAGTGTGATGCTGCAATATCCTACTATACAGCCTTACTGTAGTACACTTAGAAGAGAAATCTTCAGCTGAACTAGGCTTAGTTTTCCAAGAGGACAACCTGTCGGCTTTTAAAATTTCTCTTTGTGCTGCATTTTTTTGGCTGATTTCCTGACCATGGTCAGGGCTTCCAGCCTGTCTATGTGCAATGCCTGACATCTGGGAATACTAAATTATTACAGTAATTTAGTTTTGTATGGCAAATGTGTTTTATGCAGTACTGCTGCTGGGAAAAAAAAATACAGGTTTGGGATTGGCTAAATATGTTGTAAATAAGTCCAGGCAAAATCGTAGAAAAGAGAGGGCATTGTGGTGGTTTGGTTTTTTTTTTGTTTGTTTTGGGTTTGTTTGGGATTTTTTGGTGGGTTTTTTTTTTTTTTTTTGTGTTATGGGTATGGTTGGACTCGGTGATCTAGGAGGACCTTTCCAACCATGAATATTCTGTAATTCTATGAAGGAGAGAGTGTTCAGCAGGTCGAGAGAGGTTCTCCTCCCCCTCTGCTCTGCCCTAGTGAGGCTACATCTAGAGTATCATGTCTAGTTATGGGCTCCTCAGTTCAAGAGGGACAGGGAACTATTGGAGAGACTCCAGCAGGGACTACAAAGATGCTGAGGGGACTGGAGCATCTCTGTGATGCAGCATTGCCCAGTGCCAAGACAAGAAGCAACAGGCACAAACTGGAATCCAGGAGGTTCCATCTGAACAGAAGGAGAAAATTCCTTGCTGTGAGGGTGGCAGAGCCTGGCCCAGGCTGCCCAGAGAGGCTGTGGAGTCTCCTTCTCTGGAGAGATTCCAAACCTGCCTGGGCAGTGTGATCCTGGGCACCCTGCTGTGGGTGACCCTGCTGGTGCAGGGGGGTTGGATGAGATGTTGGAACACAAGCCCCACCATGCTGGGATCCTGTGATCCTGATTTTTATATGTTGTATCCTTGTTTAAAAGAACGGGTGCACATAACACAATTAAAACCAAATAATGTTACTGACAAAAGCATTACAACTTGATGAGCTTGCAGTCCTTCTTCCAGAGCCTACAACCGAGAAGGACGTTTCACCTCCTCCTGCAGATTGCACGTTACAGACCTTGCACTACGGGGCTATCGCATCCTTTACGCAAGCGCAAACAACGCGTGCAGGCCGAGATGGGCCAAGATAGCCTATCTGCCCTGCAGAGCTTGGAGGGGCAAGAAAAATCCGCTCGGTAATCCAACAGCCAATAGAGGCTGTCGTTATGAGATGAAGGAGAGAAATGGCCGTGGGCTAACGAGCAGTAACTCATTGGACAAGCTCTTGAGCTTGGCAGCTTCACAGATTTCAGCTTTCAGAAGAAATAAATCCTTCCCTCGCTCGTATTCATTAGAGTGCTCACAAAATTCTAGTCTCTGCTTTTGTTCCTTCCAAAGCTGGTGCAAAGCGCCATGCACTTTTAAACCTCGTCTGGCAAGGCAGTCCCTCCCCCCAGCCCGCTCCTGCCGGTTTGGGCTTAGCTCCCTACAGCTTGCCAAGGCATTTTTGGTGGCATCGTTCCCCAAAACCAACTTCAAACATCCATGTATGGCCACAACCCGGCCCTGTTTTGCTCCACAGCCCCCGGACCTATTGCTTCTGCACCCCGAAGCCACAGTGGTCCTCTGTGCAGCCACAGGGCAGCACAAAAATTCATCAACTACCGAGGCAGAGACTGTGGGATTAGTGTTCAGCTCTGCCAACTCAGCTCCCCACCAAGCACATGCTACAGATTCCTCCTCCTCGCTTAATAGTCAATGTTTGTTCAACTTCTGTTCCCTTTTTCCAAAACTCCCGCTTGAAGGCGATCGGTCCGATTCTGTCTATACCAGTGTGCCCAGCTGCCCCGACAGAGAAGATTTTTTTCTGGAATCCCCTTGCAAAACCCTTTGCTGATCCTGTGAGGACACCTATAGGACCCAGCCAGGGTCAGGGTTCGAAGCTGCATAAGGTCCATGTCACTGATGGCTGCCAAACCTGACGTAACTCACAAGAAAAGAGACTTCCCGGGGACACATGAACTACGTTAAGACTCAGTGTAACCGCGAGATCTTTGGCAACATTTCCCAACTACAGACACAAAGTGTGCAGGCAAGCAACCAGCAGGACATCAAGCAAAGAGTCCTTGGACAGCAGCTCAGACATGAAACTTGTACGAGCGGCTTGGTTGGGTTTGGCCACAAATTAGCACAATGCTAAATTAACCTTAAGCTGCCCCACTGCCCTCCTTTCCTCTACTGCTCTCCAGTCTGTCCCAGGCTGCAGGATTAGAGCAAAACATGACTGTTTTCCATTACAAACTGGTGTTTTCTGTCCCCCAGATCTGCTGTTCTGGTGCATGACCCAGCAGGGAAAAAAATATTTAAAATCTACAGCCTTTTCCATAAATTTCTACAACATAAGAACGCACAGACGAAGAACCATGGAACTGTGTTTGGCTGCTTCTGCAAACCACTTCCCACTTGCTTTTGTGACACGTTAATTACACGCACCATTAAGTTTCCACGAAACAAAGATCATTCCCCCAAACCCATAGAACTGGCAGAACATCTTCAAGAGGGGAAATTTATTTTTCATATGCGTTGAAATGTGCCATGGTCATCGACAGGGGTGTATGAGAGGAGGAGCAACACTTGCTGAGTGGAAGACAAGTATGGTGAAGCATGTAAGCTCAAACAAGGACTGCTTGCCTGCATGCAAACTGCATGAAACTGCTGCCCACTGGGCTGAGGGGGGGACTCTGAAACCACGCCGAGGGACCAGCAGTAGCTGCATCACTGCGGGGGGGGTGGGGCTGCAGGAATAGCCCAAACACTGGGAGAGGAGAGGACAGGAGAGGAGAACGAGAGACAGGAGAGAGGAGGGGAAAGGAGAGAGGAGGGGCATTAGGCAGAGAGAAGGAAAGAGGTGAAGAGAGGAAGTATTAGGAAGAGGAGGGAGAGGCAAAGGAGAGAGAGAGGGAGGCTTTCCGCAGCCCCACCGAACGATTCTTCCTGCCTTGCCGACCCCCTTCTCTCCCCTCAGCCCGAACCCCTCCTCACGTTCCCCCCACTCCGGGTAATGCGAAGGGCCGCGGCTCGGTGCGTCGAGACACACGCCGCCGGTAACAGGTTGCCGCCGGTAACCAGCAGCAGCAGTTCCCCGCCTCCCCGGGAACCCCGTGGGCGGACCCGGGCCCGGGGCCTCTCCCCTCCCGCGGCGCACTCGCGTGCCCGGCAGGCGCCGCGCAGACCCCGCGCGCAGGCGCAGAGCCGGTTAAAGGTCGAGCGCGGCGGCGCAGGCCCCGCTCCCCAGCCCTTCCCCCCCCCACCTCCGGGCCCGTCCGTTCACACCCACCCCCCCTCCTCGGCCCGGCGCTCACCGCGGACCTGCTGCGACGGGTACAAGCGCTGCGCCTTCTCCAGGAAGCGGCGGGCCTTGTCGGGCTGGTTGGCCTTGGCGGCAGCCAGCGCAATTCCGATGCACCGCTCCGCCTCGTCCCTGTTCGACTCCATGGCGGCGGCGGCGACCGGGGAAGGGCGGGCTCGGGGAGCGGAGGGGGCGGGGCCGCGCGCGCCATGATGGCGTCATAGGAAGCGCGGCAGCGAGGCGGGGACGAGAGATGGGGAGGCGGCCATGGCCACGGCTACAGTGGGAGGTGCCCTCTCCCCTCTCCCCGGGGAGCGGCAGGGATCTGGGCTCGGCCCTGGGGAGAACGGAGAGCAGGGGCCGTGGGAAATCCCTTCCAAGGCGACCCGAGCCTGGAGAACGGCTCCGGAAGAGGCAAAAGAGCCGCTCTCAGGGGCAGGAGGTGCTTGCGACAGAGAGAATGACAGACGGGTTTGTGTGGTAAGGGACCATTAAGGGCCATCCAGTCCAACCCTGCTTGAGTGAGCAGGGACAGCTGCAACCGGAGCGGGTTGCTCAGAGACCGAGCCAACCTCACCTGGAATGGTTCCAGGGGCACCGACCACCTCTCTGGGCAACCTGAGCCCAGGGTCTCACCACCCTCAGTGTAGTAAATTTCTTCTCTCTAGTCTCAATCTCCCCTCTTTTAATTTAAAGCCATCAGCCCGTGTCCTGTCACAACAGGCCCTGCTAAAAATATTGTCCCCATCTTTCTGACAAGCCCCTTTATATACTGAAACACTGCAATAAACTCTCCCCAGAGACTTCTCCAATCTGAACAAGCCCATCTCTCCCAGCCTGGCCTCCCAGCAGAGGGGTTCCAGCCCTCCCAGCATTGCTGGGGCTCCTCTGGCCCTGCTCCAAC
>JANHGN010023740.1:37204-50815 GCA_024605025.1 Megaceryle maxima | reverse complement strand
TTTATGCTGACTGAGGCTTAGCCAGACCTAGCATGGGGTTGTCCAATCCCTCAAAAGCCACCATATGTCCTCTACAGACACTCTGCAGAAAGGCAGTTTGAGGCACTTGAGGGACATCCTCACTGGAATGCTTCAGCCTGGTAGATGTGGTGAATGCTCTCTAGGACAGCTTTTGGCTCTGGCCACTCTTACACTGCCAAGCTTCCCTGAAAGTGAATGAGACCCTGTGCTTCTCATGAAGGTTCCTGTATTATACCCTCATGGGGCAATTAGCTAAACCTTCTGCCTTCAGGTATCATTCTTGAGTCTTTTGCTCCAATCTGATGTGTACCATCTGTATTTTGTCTGCCACCAAGTTACAATGTTGCCTTCTTTTGTAATAAAGAGAATTCATTACCATGAAAGTTAGAAGAATGACATTTAAGATAAATAAGGGAAGACCTAATTAACCTCCTCTGTTTTTCTGATACTGTTTTCTTCAGTTTCAGATGTCGCCGTATGAAATACCATTAGTACTGGATGAAAAAGGACACACATCATACGCCACAGGAGAAAGCATCTCCATTTCCAGATACATTATCCGTTTTCTCATGAGAATGCCAACTATGTGTTTTGGTTGAGAAGCTCCATTTTATCCATCACCAGAACTATTTGGTATTAAGAAAACACAAATGACAGACAAACATGTTTTGCTGTAGAAATAACTTCAGCAGGAGAGAATAAATTTCACATCTATTTTCAGTCCATACAGGACTTAATCATATGGTTGTGAGATAATCCTTGCAATAATTTAATTTTCTGTCAGAGAAGTTTATTATATATTCTCCATAGGATAAGAAAGTCTGTTTAAAAAAAGATATCCTCTACTTTCATGAAATGAGCAGAGTTTTCAACCTACTTAATGCTTTAGGTGACTAAGATGCTTAAAAGATTTCTGGCTGTTGAGAAGGGTGGCCAACAGATCACGGACGGCAAGAATTCTGCAGTACATTTTAATTTCTGCAGTAAACCAGAAAGACATTCATAAATTCTGCAACTTCTTAGTGGATAAAGAAAAAAGAAATGTGGAAAAATGGTAATTTTGCTTCAATCCACAAAATTGTTATTATTGGGTTTTAATAACTCATTAAGACACCAAATGGGTTTTGTACTTTTTGATAAATCGCATTTCTATCTTTTGTACTAGTTTAGGTCATTAGTATTCAGACTCATTATCTCCTGGAACTTTTCCTTACTTTCCATTTATTACTGCTCCTTTGAGTGTACTGGAGCTGTTTGTGCTGAGCAGGGTCCCAAACTCATTCGGCGCTAACGCATTATTTGTGGGTACAATTTAACCATCAATTACTAGGCAGAGACAGAAATTGCAGAGCCAGGACTTCAGACTCCCTTGTGCTAAATCCATCAGGAAGAACAGATTGTAAACTGCCCATTGCAAATATGATATGCATCAATTTAGTATCATGTTAATACTTCATAACCTCCATGCCTTACATTTCTATAGCTTTCCCCTCCTGAAGCTTTCCAAAATTGCTTCTCCAGTCATTATACGACACCAAGCAGATCAGATTTAATGGGAATAGTTGTGAACAGTAGCTTCAGAATGACTTAAGGCCATATGGATTTTTTTATATTTAGTTGGGTAAGCCCAAAGCATGTGTTTCTATTGTTTATTACCATCTTGCCAAAAAATCATTGGAAAATACTGACATTTTTGATTTGGGGGCCTTTGAGGCTTTATTGCTTATCTGTGTAAATAATGTAAAGCTTTTCAGAAATGGATTTTTTAATACAGTCTATAAAATAAACCTCTTACAATTTGCTTCTAGTTTGGTTTTTTTTTTTCCTTCTTACCATAGAATAGCAACTTAGAGATGGAGAGATGTATCTGTCTCAAATCACTGCAGAATTGCTAAGGCCATTTCCATGAGCGTTTAATGCTTCAAATGATGGCACTATCTATCACTCTTTGCCTTCAGTAATCCAGGTATCTTTTTGATAGGGACAGCTCAGCTCCTTGTGACCCCAATTTTATTTCCTTTCTCCTATAATTTAATTCTATTATCCTTGCTGCCTATAACCTCCCTCTTTTCTTTTCCTTGGGTGGCTAAAGTGTGACTTGCTGTTTTATTACCCCCAGTTATCCCACAGCTCTCAAAGTGTTTTGTTTTACTACCCTGGAAGCTTCCATCTTCCAGGATACCTTTAAAACCACCAAGAAGAAGTAAATCAAAAAGGCTCTTCTAAGTTTTTAGGGTCTGTTGTGTTAAGCTTACCTTGTCTTGCAAGTACGATCCAAACCACAGGAAACAGTGTAAGAATGGGGAGACATTGGTAAGAATGGTAAAACCCCCTGATCCTAAGGTAATTCAGGTTGAAAAGGACTTCAGGCAATCTCCAGTACACTGGAGGTGGAAGGAGGGGACTAAAAAGCAATTTGTTTAGTGTCTCCCCATTTTCTGAGATACGATTGGCTTCTCTCATGCCATGTCCTCTTAACCCCTTGTCTTCAACTCTGGCTTTTTCAACACTGGACAGGTGAGGACAGAAAGGATGTCTTGGTGCAGCCTGTCAAGCACAAGATGATGGGCAGAAGGGAAGAACCAGTGGTGGGAAGGAGATGAAGGTGGAGGGGAGTGGGGGTCAATAAAAATGGTGGGGAAGGCAGAACTGATGGTGTATAGAAATGTGCCAAATGGACACAGGGCAGAACTGGTAAGGGAACTGGAGGAAAGGCACAGACCACCTTAATGGCCAGCATGGGTTAAGCTGCAGATACAGCATCCTGATGTAAGCAAGGGCAGGAAGAGTAAGACTGCATTTTTCAAAGTCTAATAAATGGAATGAGAGGCTTCTTAAGGTGTTTAAAAATTGTTTGTGCTACCCAGTGTTCTGGCTTTCATTTAGGCGACACTGCCTGACTCCAGAACTGGCACCTTTTGTCAAATGCCTTTCAGTCTCAACCCTGTGGTACAGAAGAGAAGGAGCACACATTTGTTGGGGTAATGTCTTTGTGCCTTCCCCTTTACAGCAGCAGCAACTCTGCTCACTAGCAATTACGGTCAGTCCTTGCTGCAGTTCTTTTAGACTCCTTTTGCACACTGCTGTAGTGTTGCATAAGTAATATTCTTCCACTCCTTGGGTGAAGTGATTGAATAGCCAGTGCTCTGCTTTGAGTCTGTTAGAGCACCTCCTCAACAGACTGTAAAGGGAAGCTGTGAAAAGGAGATCAAAGCAGGGAGACTAATAAGGACTTCTTGGCAGATGTGTGCTCAGGGACTTGTCGGCTGCAGACAGTAAGGGGGGAATGAGCACTGCAGAACCAGAGTGATCAAATTATCTGTCTTCTTTCCTTTAAGCTCTTCCTCTTTGAATGTTCTTATCTTTGACTACTTCCTTCAAGTTTGTGCAAATGTTCACTTTACTTCAGAAGTGCTGTTATTCCAGTTCTGCTGGAACTAATCAGATGTCATCTCTTATTTATTCTGAACAATGCTGAAAAATTCTTTTAGAGAGCCTTTTCTCTAATCCAACCTTGAAAATTGTTCCTATTTCCAGACAGCACATCTTTTTTTTTTTTTCTTTGAAAATAATTTTTTCTCCCATCTTTTTAATACAGAACAATTTCTGACATTTTTTTCCTCAATTTTTAATTCTAAAGCTGCACAGCACTGGCAGTGTTATGAATGCTGAAATAGGAGTCAGAGGGTGGAAAATGTATGGGTCATACACTAAAACCAGCTTCACCAACAAAGGTTGACCTGAGACAGAAAAAAGTGTTTAAAGTCCAGAGGGCTATCCGGTCAGACTGTAAGAATTTCCAAGTAGGTCAGATTGGCTGATGGTGTCACATTAAGCCTTGCTTTGAGATGGTTTTAATAAGAACTTAGGAAAGTCCTTTCCCACTCTTAATATTCTTTTGAGCCTAACAGAAAGGACAGGGCTGTCATTTGAGATAGAAGTGGAATGTCTCAAAGATAATCCTATGAGCTGGGTGACTGCTTGTATGATAAAAACACTTCTGTGAATCAGAAAAAAAAAGGTGAAAATCCATATTTGTCACTAAAAATACTGAGGTGTTTCAGACTCATTAAAGTTGTTATGAATCCTGACTGGTGGGTGACACTAGAAACATCATTAAAGGGCATCTCAACTTGTAATGACCGCGATTTTGTAGTATATGATTGATGCACATTTTAGAGGAAGATATTAACAGCTACAGTGGATCATCTATGCAGCATGAAAAAAGTTGAAAAGACAGTTCTTTTGTTTAGCTGTCTCAAGCAATGGATGCTGGAGTGTAGGACCAAATCATGGGGAAGAGATGTTTACACATGAATAGATTATACCATAAAAAGCAGCAAACTTACAGCTTGCTTTGTGTAGTCTGCCTAAGAAGAAAAAAAGCAAAAACAACCCCCTCAAAAAAAGCAAAATGCCTTTAATATACAAATGCAGCAAATGTCTTGTCTAATAGTTTACTTCCAGCTCATCCTTCAGTGATGACCTGTAATGGTGGATCATCTGCAAGGCTATAGGTTTGCAGCCATTGTTTTTTGTGTTGATAAATTTCTGAACTTAGCAAAAGCTGCATCCTTTGTCACTGCATAAAAAGCTGTGCTCAAAAGTGAATGGAATGTCATCAAAACCAGATCTGCTCAAGAGACCATGTAATTTTCACAATCTAGGTTATTTTTTAAATCAGTACTTAAAGCCTAGCAGTTTGGGAAGTGCCAAGGCACGCTCAGTGTACTGACCTAGAAGAACGTGGTGATTGAAGAAAGAATGCTCTCCCTTAAACTTTTAAGGCAACAAATGGTATCATTCCAAAGGTAAAATCAGAAAATGAAAAACTTCACAGAGTACATCTTCCCACTGAATCATTCTTCAAAACATTTTTCTTTAGTATACTGTTCAGTACCTCAAATGATTTATTCAACTGATGGAAAAATACAAACCAGTGTAAACAAAATATTCTGGTTACATCCACATATTACTTCTCTACTGAAATATTATTTACCTAAAATTGATTTAAAGGTATAACATTCAGTTTTCCTAGGACACGAAGATTGCATGTGAGATCAGATGGAGTATCCCCATGCTCATACTCTGCCCTATTTCCCTTCCTACATTGTATGGATGCAAATACTTTAAGTCCCCATGTTATTTTTCATAGTTTTTTTTTACTTTAAGGTGAGGTACTTTATTCAATACTTACATAATTTAAGCAAGACAGTGAAACCTCTAGTAGGGAGCATCTCAGACAAGCAATTTTTGTCTTAAAAATGCCACTCAATGATTTCAGACATTATCCATCCCCTGAGGCTTTTAATACTATATTGTTCAACCTCTGCTAAAAGGCACCACTATTTGTCAACACATTTTTGTGACAGATCTAACACTATATATTCTGCACTGCATTTCAGAGAAAAAGATCCGCATGAAAAAGGAACTAAATTAATTTATGTTTGAAAACATTAACTTGGCACAGGGACAATATCAAACAGCTACTGCTATGTTCTATGACTCATTTGGCAGTTATATGTTTACAGATACCTGATGCAGAGCTCTACTTCAACATGGACAGAAAGGCTTCTTGATGAAAAATAATGATCAAATTAAAGTAAAAATAAATCCGGGATATAATGATTCATAGGCAAAACCACTAGAATTTTCTTGACAGACTTTGTTGAAAAATATACAAGCTTTTAAGCAGGCATTATATGCTGCTTGCCAGCATAGAAAAACAGGAAAAAAAACCCCACTTCAAACAAATAGGTCTTTTACAAGCTGCTGAATGCTTTTGCTGGTGTCAGGGTCTTTAAAATGGAAAACTGCTCATGGTCAGGCATAAGGAGCAAGTACCTGGTCCTCAGTAATCTGCACTGAGGAGCTGTTCTTCTAGGTCCAACTGCGTATACAAGAATTGACCCCTGGTCAAGGAAGTACAAGCACGTGTCTCTTCCAGCAGCCAGACAGGACTACTAGAGAATTATTCCCCTCAAAGTGCAGAAGCCACAGATGAAATGTTTTGCATCAACTAAACATTATTTTACCATACACTTTTGAAATGATGCTTTGAGAAATAAAGCAATGCTAGATAGAAGGGTTGTGGATATAACAGCTGGTGGGAGCTGTAGCCTACCTTTGGGCTAGTGAGTCTGCTTTACAGGTTACATTTTTCCGTATCCTACTTTCTTCTGTGTTGAGGCAATGTTAGCTGTTCAGTATGGCATAAATACCAATGAATGTCAACCTTTGTTTGCCTCTTCAGCTGCCAAGGGGCTTTCTTATTTTTGTTCACATTGCTGTAAGGGTTGTTTTTTTTTTTTTTACATTCTGTGCAAGTGGATTTGAGGACTGTGCCCCTTCTACTTACCCAGAAAGATATCTCGAATTTGTTAAATTACAGGGTGGCAGAGAATAAAGTTTGCATAATAAACCTTGTTTTGGGGCCAGTGAAAATTTCATCTCGAAATAACAAAAGATGTAAAAGTCACAATGCAGGTGACAGCAGAATGGACACCACAATAGTGTAAGACACAGACCTTTCTGTCCTCTGTTATTTGGATTCAAGAAAGTTACCAATGTGCAAAGCAGATAGATGGTTTCCCTTTTCTAACAAACAGCACAGTATTTCCTCATGCTCTATTTCATTGCTTTTAAGATGTCTAATTATGCTTTACAATTAAACATATTCAGATGTCAACTACAATTAAAAAGCATTTAAATACAATTCATGAGCATATCAGGAGGAAAAAAATACAAAACAGCTGAAAGAAACATAATAAACAATGAAAATCCAGGAGAACAGGCTATGTAAAATATTGGAGAGTTCTCCTGCCTACGAGGTAAACCAGCCTAAACAAATTCTGAGGTTCACAGCTCAGGATTTTAAACTAAGGATATTGACAAATTATCATGGTTGCTAGGGTTATTATGAAATGTCATTCCTGCTGCTCATTTATGATCTGTCCAGCTACTGCCTCAGAGAAAAGGTGATTGCTCTGCCATATGACCTCCCCATCCAAAGCAATTCTCTCATAACCTCTCATCACTTCTTTTCTAGGCTCAAAACCTGAATTTCTGAATTGTAGTATCAATTACTCCATTTGATAAAAAGGTTCATAATGTTGAAAGCCCAAATTAAAGCCCAAAGTGCTAACCTGGTAACACATCTGAAAGATTATTTTGGGGATGTTTCCATTGACAAAAACAAACTGGAAATTTTCTATTCTTTGCATATTAAACAGATTACTTTGGCCTGTGATGTTGTTCAGCCATTGGAATGAAGATATAGACTTAAATGAATATAAAATTATGGGTCAGCAAATACACAGCCTTACCCGTACACTTAACTGGCTCAGAAAATTTCTTTTCAGTATAATTCTTTATGCATATTCTCCATAATTTTAATTTAGTAAAGTTTGTACCTATTACTATACAACTTTCAATACAGAGTATTATGTAAGCGCTACATATTGTTATGATTATATTTTCTGCTGTAAATAATATTTAACAAACACAACACTACAGTAATTTAGTCATATTGGCTAAAATTAAATAGTGAAACCAACTTTTGAAATAAACAATTTTAACGGACAGGTAAGAAGCAAACAATAGAAATGGTCATTTGGGCTGAAACGTTTTTAAAACTTTACATTGTAATTTGCTTCCTATCTCATCTGCAAATTGAAAGGGTCTATGTTTAGAATCTGTATCTATGTTTAGAATTTGTATTCAAGTCAATGGTAAATATCAGTGAATTCCAGTTTAAATTAATGCAAAGGATATACTCTAATGGAAAAGAAATTACTCACCTTACTAACTACTTCTAAAGTCTAAATGTCTGAGAGTTTTAAAATGTTGTTCAATATTGTATGTGCAAAACAGCGTTTAGTGTCTTCAGAGGACTCCAAGTGGCCAGGCATGTCTCATGCCATCTCTTCTATCTGCGTACATTAAAGACATTAGGTTTGTGGTTTCCATTAAGCCCAGTGGTAAAAACTGCTGGGAATCTGTCACTCTTGTGCTTTCAAACAACTGGTCTGGATATGTGAAATCTGCAGAACCGGAAGCAATAGCTGGAAAGCATCCTGAATATAAGTAGCACTGTTGCAACCCTAATGGGAAAAAAAAAACATGTGGGTCATCAGTGTACCTGTCATGTATTTCAGGAATTACACTGTCCTTTTTAAATACACCTTTGGGGTTTTTTATATCTGCATCATAGAATCACAGAATCATAGAATGGTAGGGGTTGGAAGGGACATCTGGAGATCATTGATCATTGATGATCATTGATCATCAACCCCCCTGCCAGCACAGGAACACCCAGGGCATGCCACACAGGAACAGATCCAGGCGGGTTTTGAAAGTCTCCAGAGAAGGAGACCCCACAACCTCCCTGGGCAGCCTGTTCCAGGGCTCTGTCACTCTCACAGTAAAGAAGTTTGTCCTCATGTTGAGGTTGAACTTCCTGTGTTTTAGCTTGTGACCACTGCCCCTCATCCTATCACAGGGCAATGCTGAAGAGAGACTGGCCCCCCCTACTTGACACCCACCCTGCAGATATTTGTAAACATGAATAAGATCCCCTCTCAGTCTTCTCTTCTCCAGGCTAAACAGCCTCAAGTATCTCAGCCTTTCCCCGTAAAAGAGATGTTCCAGTCCCTTAATCATCTTTGTAGCTCTCCGTTGGACTTTATTATTTCCCTGTCTCTCTTGAACTGGGGAGCCCAGAACTGAACACAATACTCCAGATGTGGTCTCACATCATGCTGTATTAGTCTATGTGCTTGCAAAATATTTCAGAATCTGCAGATAACAAAAATTATAAGTTACAACAGCTTACAGCTAAAAAAGGATAGCCTGAATCACTATATAAAAACCTGACTTCCTCACCATTTGAACTCTTGGAGAGTTCTGTTTCTAATGTAAATAGAATAAAATGCCACAGTGTTCAGAAGTAGATTTGACTTTTTAAATACAAACCAGCTATTCTTTCCATCAACAGTGCTAATTCTGAATTTGCTGTAGGTGGAAGAAGTGTCACTGAAATTAACAGTTTGAATTATTGTAATGGTTTTATCATGTAGTACTATTTTTGGAATTTCTAATACTGAACAGTATAGCAGCTTGTAATTCTCCATGAATCTAAGCTGCACTAATAGATATCTGTATACAAATATGGGCTTTAGAAGTACAAAACATCATATTCCACATTTCTGGACATTCCCAGGTTTTGCAATTTGTGGAGCTCAAGAAGATATATCAGCTGCAACACCAACCTACTCTGTAACAAAAGGAACTGTATTTGTTTGCTAATCTTCAATTTTCCATGATTTTCCTTAAAGTTATTGTTAATCCAGTGCAAAATTGCTTACTGTAAAAAAGTATTTTCCTCATTTTTAAGGGAATACAACTATTAGATATAGAATGACACTTAGTAGTCATTACTGTATGCTTATTTATGTTTAAAGAGAAGTGTGATCTAATTAACGAAGTTAAAAGAATTAGTTCTGCAGACAGTACACATTTTAGTACTTTATAAGCATATTACTCCCTCTTGACCTCTTCTCAGTAAAACCAAGGCACATTTTACTCACTGTGCTTCACTGATGAATAGCTCATGGTGTCTAATTGAAGAGGTAACTCATAGATCATGGTGTCTAATAAAAGAAATCACTCATGAACATTTTGGTAAGGTCTGACACATGGCTGTCCCTGTGCTGACCAAGCCTGTTGCTAGACTGTGAATCTTTGTAGAAATCTAAACACCAGTTGGTGGGAAGCACCGTAGCATTCCTGCAACTCAAATTTTACAGAACAGCCTGAAACTATCTGTGAATCAGAAATAATTTGCAATATTTGAATTAGGTAACAGAAGAGTAAGAATAGACTTATCCCAGGCAACTTGTGAATGGGTTAGAAAGGGGCTAAACAGCACATTGCAAATTGTCTGCTGTCCTCTGACCAATGCAGCAGTAGAATTTAAGAGCTGGCTGGTCTCACTTCAGTCATACTGTTCTAAAGAATCCTCAGTAAATGCAGTATTACTACTACAGTATTTGTGGGAGACACTGAACACAAAAATGAGAGGTTTATGAGCTGGCACTGAACAGCCAGAATGATACAGTCATTATTTTTTATATAGTTCTTTCTTCAGAGATAAATGCAACTGTTTCATTTCAAAATCATTTTACTAGAACATTTCCTAATGTGAAAAAAGTGAATGCTTACCTCTAATAGCACACTGTTGATGATGGGGTTAAGAACCTCTGCCTTCATGCTGCTCTATAAGCCGGAAAATAGAATGAAATGCCAGGACATGAATTACATTTAACAGAAATATATGGATATCTCAGAAGTGGTTTTATGAATTCTATGAAGGTCTTGCTTCACCTTGATTCTTACTCAGGCTGTTTGTCACAGTATTCCTGATAATGGTGTCTACATTTCATATGCATTTCAGCAGACCCTATGTACTTTTATCTCTGAGTACAATGAATTAAGATGGGCCCAAGGTTTTACTTTATCATTAATTCATGTACCACACAGTTTCAAATTGCCTGATTTCCTATGGATGTGAGATTTATGTGAAGACATTGTCTGTCCATCTGTTTGTCAGTGACCTTTTCATCCTCTGCAAATTTTTTTAACTCTTTCCTCACTTTCAAGGAAACAAGAAGGAAAAAATACAGGTCAGAAGCAAAAGGAAGTTCTCACAAGTTTCACAAATATCTGCGGTTAGAAGGAAATGAAAGGCAAACATTGGCTCCCCTACAGAAGGGAAAACAGGTGAAATTCAGATCCCGAAACTGAGAGCAGCATATGTTGAGGTGGACAATGCATGCTGGCCAATAAACATAGCTCAGCATGCATAGCGCTTTTCTCAACCGTCAGATAGGAATAAAGATGAGTACAATGAGTAGTGACGGTTACTAGAGGCTAGAAAACCAAGAGTAGTTATCTCCACTGCTTTTTAAAATGGCAAGTTTTCTTTCCTTTTTTTATTCTTAATGCTTTTTGCATTGTGGTTTTTTAAGAGCAACAGGAACCTCCAGCAAGAGTTGCTTTCTTTCAATACCAAATGATGGACTTCATTAGAACAAAGGAAACACAATACTGATTAATGTACCAAAGGATTTCCTTTTGCAGCTTTGCAGCTTTCATATTACAGATTTAAAGAAACATGAAACACCTTAAGAAAGATGGCAGAACAAAGGGAAGATGGTTAGAGAAAAGGAGAGTAATTTTACTGACAGTTACTAGAAAATCCATTACGAAGTGCACTATTTAGCTGATTGTCAATAAGCTGAAACAGATAGGAAGCAGTATCAATTAACTACTATTGATTGTATGAATCAGTAAGTTAAACTTTGAGAGAAATCTTGTGTAGCAAGCAAGGCTGTTACTTCTTACTTCTATGTTACTGCTCACTCAAAACATCACAAACATTATAGACTGTATACAGCCAGTGCTACAACTGATGTCTGAACTATACAGATGGCATTAGGTTTGAAAAAGACCAATATTTTCTGTTCTAAGCCATTTCTCAGCTTGCCACGAGTTAATGCACTTTGCAGAATACTGTGAACCTGGATGCTGTTGGCAGGTTAAGGAGGAAGTTGAACCACTAGGACACGCAGGAAGATTTCCTACAGTCCTTTGTGACAGGTGCTCCTTACTTTCCTACTCTTTGTGGTGAGCAGAAGGCCCACATCTTCCTCCAAAAGCTTACAGGGATGTGGCAGTACATGAAGATCACCAGACTGCCCCACTAAAACTCTCTTCTAGACAGCATTCTGGCAGTCAGAAGCGTGTGCTCAATTTCTATGTGTCCATACAAATGTCCACAAAACCAGTCTGGTCCTAAAAACTGATTACAGAGTTGATGAGAACAAAATCTAGTGCAATGCTTATGAAAGCTTTAGCTTCCAATTTTCTGAGCTGGGTCAGCTTAATATTTCATATGCAATTTATTTTTATACGTCTGTGCAGGTATTTATTGCAAGTGTCACACAAAGATATGCTAAAATACAATCCCAAAATGCAAAATAAGCAGTTTCTCCCAGAGTAATGGGAAGGAATGTAAATTATTCAGAATAAAAGCAACCCAATAAATCATGTTCTCTACAAATAACTGAATAAAGCTTGCTCAGAGATGTGCTGGAAGAGCTCATGGGAGAACTGGAAAAAATTCCTTTGATGTACATTCACATTTTCATGGAGTAATCAGGAGAAACAGTGTTTGTTCTTCCATGACATTTACAAAACAATTTCAGCTACAGTTTTTGCCTCTGGATCCTGCTAGAATACCCAGATGTCAGTCGTCTTTGAAACATCTTGAAAAGCAGGACACTATTTCAAGCAAAGATGTTCACAGATAAATTTATGTTCCTAAATGGAATATCTTGAGATACAAGACACAGTGATTTTTTTTTTTTTTTTTTTTTTTTTTTTTTGGGGAACAAAAAACGCTTTTTTTATTCTCTTAACCCTTTTAAAACACAGTGGCCCTAGGCCCAGGGATTTAGCAAAGGCTAAGACGACAGCTTGTGAAACCATCTTAATGTACTGCAAGTGTTATCTGTTAATGACTTCTACACAAATGCATTCAAAAGGGATAGGCTGAGTGGGAGATATAAGTATCATTAAGTTGTGGGACTTCAAATGTGAAGCCCTTTCAGTATGAGAAGATAAGAAGTGTTGAGTGGTGATCAGGAAAATATGGGAAATGGTGTCTTGAAAGACAGATTTTAGAAGAGGGGGGACACATCACAGGCTACCAAGGCTTATAAACTTTCTCTGCAACAGGTAATCTGCTGTAAAAATGCTGTGTTCTTGATTTGAGGAAAGAAGGACCCTCTTTGCTAGTATCTCATGTAAAGCCACTGGACTCAGGTAATAATTTCTGTTTCAAGAAGTGAATTATCTTTTAAAGGCCCAAATGCAACAGAAAATGCTGTTGTCTTACCCCAGCTGCTGTTAAAGAATTGGAAAACTTCTTTGATAAGGATGAAACTTCATTGCACATGGCACTTGTTAAACTGGTTTAAAAAAACAGAGAGACAAATATAAAAATATATCCTTGTCCTATCAACAGATAAAAATCCTATGACTGTCCCAGGTACAAACTGCATCTTAGAAGCCAAGAATGTTCTTAATGCAATCCTGTTTCCAGTAATTTTCAAAATTTTGGGGTAGACTTTGTTCATGATACAGATTTTGTATTTCTCCACTGTGAAATCCATTGCTGACTACAGCAGCCAAACGATGTCATGTCAGCTCATCACTAGTCTTTTTTGATAGAGCAGTGTTTCAGTTTTTTAAATTCTAAACTTCATGTTTATTGTTTTTCTGCTGATTGCAGTAACACAACTCCTAGAAATACTGTTGTAAATAAATCCCATTTTAATGGAAACAGTGAGAAGTTTCCTACCTATGCAAAACATCTACTGTGTACTAAAAGAGGAAGCAGCTTTGTGGTTAAAATAATAGAGAACAAAGAGATCTATCACAGGGTATCACAGGGTGTCAGGGGTTGGAAGGGACCTTGGAGATCATCGAGTCCAACCCCCCTGCCAGAGCAGGATCATCTAATCTAGC